>BPLS01025697.1:12669-56318 GCA_019656275.1 Rhododendron kiyosumense
ATTCCGAGTGAATTGGCTTCTTTTCTCTCTGTTGAATCCTAGGTTATGATTGTCGGGAACGAAGATGTATGAGAGAGAGAGAGAGAGAGAGAGAGAGAGAGAGAGCGCGCGCGTGGAAGGGGATTTTGTCTTTGTATTCTGGTTCTTGCCTTTGCACTGTGAGGAGTAGTCATAACTATTCACTGGGGTTGGTCATTGAATTGTGCGGTTTTTTTTATATGTTTAAAATTTTAATAGCAAAAAGCCGTCTTTTTTCATACCCTAATTTCTGTCCAATTCGTCCTCAATCTATCAATTAAATTGAGGATTTGTTTGGAACCAGAAAATGGAAAGAAAGGAAAAATAATTTTTAGTTGTTTGTTTTGAGAGGAATAGAGAAGACAAAAACAAAATTAAAAAGTCAAGTACAACGAATTTTTCTACACTTTCCTCAAAATTTTCTTTTACTTTCTTTTATTTATTATTTTCTTTTCCTCAAGTTCCTAACAAGGGCGTAACTTAATTTTACAGTTTTCAAATACCACATCTACTTAGTGTAATTCGTCATTAACTGTTGGGACATCCTATTTAAGAAGGTAGTCCCACATCTGTGGTTCTTAATTTTTTGAGCTACTTGGTTAGACGAACGATTTTCATGAACTATTGGTGCGGGTTGTTACAATCATACTATGAAAGAAATTATAGTAGTAAATCTTTGCTTGACATCCTCTTCGTTTATACGAGATATATATGCACGTATAACTGGCAGTAAATTTTTTCCTCCATCACCAGTTAGATTGACAATAATGAGCCACAATGTCAACTCTGGTAATGGAGCAGTTGCTATTGTTCAATAAATAGATTTGGAATATCCAAATTAGACTAAAAGGGAATACTGTATCAATTTGGAAAGGGAAAGGACTCAATAAGTTTGATGGATATATTAAAGATGAAATACAAAGAAATGAATAGTTGGGGAATAAGAAGGATAATTTAGTCATTACGTAGGATTAGAATTCAAAAAACAAGGGGGTGACTATTCGCAACCCCCTATTTTCTCCCACAGCCCACTACATTTCGGTAAATGGTTGTTGAAAATCATACATAACATTTCGGTAAATAGCTGTTGAAAACAAGATTATATTTTGGTAATTACATGTCAAAAATATATTTAACTTTCGGTAAATAACTGCTGAACATACATTTTCGGTAAACAGATGTTGAAAAAAATATTATATTTCGGTAATTGGATGTTGAAAATGTATCTCAATTTCGGTAACTAACTGTCGAGTATAATTGAAAATTTTTAACGAGCTGCGGTAGAAGATAGGGAGTTGCGAATAGTCGCCCCTAAAAACAAAAAGAGACTTTGGTGTGGTTAAATACTTAACTCCGCAACCTATCCTCTAATAAGGTTTGCACCCGAGCAAAGGGCTAAGTCATTGAAAGCATATAAAACAGGTAAGACCGGGATCGTTCCCACAGAGAAATCGTCTTTAGCAAATTTGGATTAGGTAGTAAGCACGCAACAAGGCTTTCAAGCAACCAACTAGGTGATTGATTTGATTAACGGAATTTGAACTTGAAATTTAACTAGATAAAAGACGGTCAAGTCAAGGGGCTTGATTTACCCACGACTTAACCATAAAACGGTTCCTTCATCTAACTCATGGGTGAACCGAAACCGTTCGGATTCCACTTGAAGAATTAACAACTGAAGACTACTTGTAACTCAACTCAAGGCATTAATTCAAACTGAACTCATTCAACGCAAGTGAGAGACGAAAATAGATCGTTCGCACGCGTAAGATTATCAAGCATGTAGCACAGGGCGATAGACTTCATTGATCAAAGAAGCCACCGACCCCATGATCAGTGCAAGAAATCATGAGTTTAATTCGTTCAAAACCTTGAAATTGAACTAAAGTTTAAGCGAAACCATTCAACGACTAATCCTTAGGGTTCATCTCACCCCATTACCGAACCAATTAACTACTCACTCATAGGAAAAAGACTAGAAAGCTTGCTTAAGGAAGAAAACATGATTCACCGATAAAAACGGAAATAAACTAGATTTATGAGAAGATCCAATCCACACAAACAATGTTAGTACTCGAGAAATTAACGGAATACGATTACTTGCTAGTGTTCTTCAAAGAAAACAAGAGAGAAAAGCTTAAAACTTCACAAAGAGCTCTAGGAAAATAAATGACTTAAAGTGTTCAAGAGTACATAATGGTCATTCAAGGCCAATAAAGCTATTTAAAGGCCAAAACAATCAGCCAAAAACTGGACAAAAAGACCCCCAAAATATCCCAAAAACATAACAAAAGTGGAAAGTTTCCATAAATGGAATGTTCTGAAAAGCAGGAAAAATATCTTCTGGAGACGATCATTATTGATAACACAGGGAAGTATTATCGATAACACTCCCCCGAGTAACTTGTAATCGATAACACAGGGTAGTTGTTAGCGATTCCCTCAAGTCTGGAAGCTTGTGGACCAAAATTGCTGCAAAGTTATCGATAACACTACCAAGGTTATCGATAACACATGATTGCTGGACCAATTCTGGGTGAACGTTATCAATCACAAAGCTCCAACGTTATCGCTCTCTTTGCTTCTGGACAACTTCTGGGCCAAGATGGAGAAAAGGTTATCGATTACTCTAACTTTGTAATCGATAACATCAATGTTGAAGGATGCTTGTGGCCAGGAATTGGAAATGTTATCGATAACATACACCATTGTTATCGATAACATCATATGGAAATGCAGACACAGCCTGCTGATCTGGTTGAGTTTCCTCGCACCTTTCGAGCTTGATTCCTTGGCACGCAAAAGCGCCTTATTCGCACGTTTTTCCTGAAAAGCTCAACGACACACCTTACGTGCAAAATTTGACTTAAAAGAACAAATAAACATAAAAACGTTGCAATTTGAAGGATTTGAGCACACAAGATCATGCGATCTTGTGAGCTTATCACACCCCCAACTTGAACATTGCTATGTCCCGAGCAACACAGACAAACTAATAAAAAGAAATAATCAATCCTTCCGACAAAATAACTAAGGCACTTGCTCATTTCAAAAGGCTAGCAAGAGTTCCAAAAACAAATTTATTCAAAACTCGCAACTAACAGCTGAAAACTTCGATGGAACACTAAGTACGGAGCATATTCAAAGTAAGCAATCAAAAGACCGTATCCAACAAAAGAGAGATACGGCTAACACATATGCCTACGCATGCTACAATCCACATCCCACAAAGAGGTGCTCGGAGATAGGCAATGGGGAGCAAAAATACCATGCCAAGTATGTGGAGAGCACCATTGAACGAATTCACAAATCATAAAACTTTAAGCGAAGTACCAAGAGAAATCATGCCATGAACTGAAATAAGCTTCTAAGCTAAAATATGCTCAATATCACACAATGAATCAGAATGGAATAAAGACGTACTAGAGATCAACTAAGGACTTTATAAGCATTTAATGACCTTGGTTTTAACGAAAGAACGGTTAGCAAAGACATGTGGCAGCCGTATACTAGCTTGGACATCAACCCTACCCTCGGCCACCACCAACTCGACTACCAAGTTAACAACTACAAGCTGGCCGCAACAAAAGCATAAAGACTACCAGTTACGAGTTCAACTACTCAAAAACAAAAAGAAAGCACGGTGGGCTGTCAACCACCACGCACCCCGACCAAGTAGAGGGATTTGACTAACTAATACTAAGAACCACCGACGCAAGACATCCACCTCACTGTCCTCCGGGCACAGCTCCCGGTCCAAACAAAACCTCCTCCTCACTCTCAGCTTCCTCAACCCTTGGCGGAGCCTCGTACTTCTCATCTGTAGTACTCTCAATGTACCGCGTGTGCCAATTCAGCTCGTGCTTGAGCTCCCCGACCTCTCGTGCCAACTTCTTCCTTTCCTTTTTCTCCTTTTGAATGCAGTTCCAAATGGCAATGTTTTGGCAACAGAGTTTACGCCAAATGCTTTCTTTGGATGCCTTTGGATCCGGAACCGACCATAGAGATGGCTTGGGAGGAACAGAAATTGACGGCCTTGCTGATGTACCAGCTGCAGCAGATTTGGATTGAGACTTGCTTCGAGTCAGCACCGCCTTAGTGATAATACAGGGGGATGGTGCCTCCAACTTTTCATATGGCCCCTTTGCTATACCCTTATCCCTTAAAAACTGTGTTATCATGCATGGAAAAGGACAACGAGCATTACCCAATGTATCTCCTTTGAAGTCCACAATCTGGTCAAAAATGAACCTAGCCCAATCAGCTTGATATTCCGAATCATTCTTGAAGGCAAACATAATTTCTGCACTCCTCTTTGACGGCTTGTTTTCCGCTCCACGGGGGTAAAGGTTGTAGTGCAAGACTTGGTTCAAAACCCGATAAAGATCCTTGAACTTTCCCGGTTTGTGTGGAGGAACCCCTTGATTCGGAATGGCTGTGTATATATCGCGGTGAACTGCATCAGAGTCAATTGGTTCAGCATGGGGGTAATTCACCACATCTCCATCCGGCCTTTGATAATCCAAATACTTGGCTATCCCATTGGCATCCACCACAATGTTCTTCTTATTCACTTTTGACTTGACTTGACCATTTGCCAATGCCTCACTTATATTCAGGTTCTGATAAAACTCAATGACTCCCGCTTCATTATAACCCCGAAGACTCCTAGTCCAGAAACGCAAGCCATGATTTTGAAGTAAGGTGAGGATGTCATTGTCGTCAGCAAAGCTCCTCCGGCTGACTTGCCGCTCACTTTTGAACCCCCTGAGTGGTATTGACTCCACCCAATTCAGTTTTGCATCCTCTGCCATCTCTTCTGGAGTTCTGCGCTTACGACGCTTCTCACGTTGCCCTGTCCGACTCACAGCAGGAACAGACTCCTCATCACCCTCCTCTTCCATCTCATCATACTCACTCCCCTCCGGAGTATCCTCCTCGATCTCTTGATGAGACGAAGATTCGATAGCCTTACCCTTGCCATCACTGCTTGCACTAACTTGTTTCACCCTCACCATTGCAACGATTACCCAGAAAAGCAGAGCAGCCACAGATGAATATCCAAAACTCAGCAACTAAACCAAAACAGAGAAATCGAAACTGAGCAACACCAATAAAACTCCCAAAATGCAGAACAACCCGACCAAATGCTGTAATAGTGAATCAAAACCCCAGTTTCAGATCCCCAAAACAGGGCTAAGCAGTAGCAGATTAGTACAAATTCAGTTTTGTTCTACTGAGGGGTTTCAAAGATCTGAACCCTGGGTGTGCATGCATGTCTGATTTTTTTGGTTAATGGGGATCAAATTGGTGATTGGAATGGATTTTATGGGTGGAGAAGATGAGAGATGGTGATTATTTATGAAAGAAGTTCTGAAAACTACAGAAAGATAAGAAAAATTGGGTTTACCTTAATTTTTGTGAGTTTAGAATCCAAAGCCCTCGAGAATCCTTCAAAACCTTGAATCAATGGGAGTATTGTGGTGAATGTTTATGGAGATAGAGGGTTTGAGATTTTAATAGGTTATGGAGGGGTGGGGAGGAACGGGAGAGAGAAGGGTGGAACGGTTATGGAGCAGTAGAGAGAGAGAAAGAGTATTTAAATGACTTGGTCGCGCCTCTTCAGCTATTTAAAACCGACTGTACGACATAGTTATCGATAACCTAGTTGTGGTTATCGATAACACCCACATTTTAACACCTCTGAACCCAACGTTATCGATAACGTTGGTGATGGTTATCGATAACAACTGAAATTTTTCTGCAATTCTGCAGCTCTTCACCTGTACCACTTCCCAACAGTTGGAATCATATCCTCAAACACTCCACAACAGCTCACAATACTGAAAATCACTTCCCAACCACCCTCCAAACATCCGGTTACCTAGGTTTGATAAATGGAAGAGACTCGGACTATGGTTCAAAATAAGGACAAGGTGACTCTTATATGGTATAATCACTCAAAGAATGCCTTGCATCACTTCCTAAGTACGCCATATATTCCATTTTGATTCATATAGGCTATCAAGCACACTCAGGCACGACATGAGAATATTTCCTAACTACGAAAGTATAACGAACAAAAACGGGATATGGCAAAAACTTGTTCAAAACAACTCAGACCTCGTGAATTCCACCTTAGCCCATTCATGAAAGTTGCGAGATACAAAATTTGCGTAAAACGAACTCTTGCCGACTAACACTTAAAAAGCACGTGCCACGCTATTTTAATCCACTAATTTTGTAATAACGGAAGGATTGTAACGAAAAATGAAAATTTTAAACCAAAAGCATAAAAGCAAACCAAAAGCATAAAAGCATATGTATAGCATATAAATATATCTCTCCCCCCAACTTGAAATAAGCTATGTCCTCATAGCATGGAGAACAACAGTAGTGAGAGGGAAAGAACAAAAATCGTACCTCCGGGGGAATGTCAACCCCCGTATACCTCGACCAAGTTGGAGGCTTTTGTGTCACCGTCTCCTTTCGTCATACGAACAGCTTCCAAGGTCAACTCATTCGGCTCTTCCAACGGAACCACAGCTAGTCACACAGGGCCATGGTCAAAGCTTTATTGGACTAACAACCGCGACACGTAATCGCACCCATGCTTAGGGCTCCTGAATGCCGCATTCATTCCGACTTTAGACCCAATCCATCAAGGCTGGTGTGGTAGCACGTTCACCCTGCAAAAGACTTAAGCTCGAACTACCTACTAAGAGACAAATGACATTAGAACCACCCGGCTCGTGTTATCCGGGCATCAACAAATATAAAGACAACAGCAATAGTAAACACACCACCTGATTTTCACGCAATCTCACGAGGCATACTTTTCTTCCCGCGTCTTACCTGCGAGGTAGGACACGGGTGGCTATACTAGACCGTCACATTTGTTACATCAACGCTCGAAGTAAAATTTACCGCTTGACCTCGCCAAGCAATGAAGCCCAGCGTTCCCTATGATCGAAACAAAGTGAGACAAGATAGAGCCTAGCGCCAAAGCACGGGAATACCAAGTCTCACCCAAAGACCTAAATTGCCCCCGATAGGGACATATCTGGAAAGCATGGATCATTAACAGTAAACTACCACTAAGAGAACTAATTAAAGCCCTTTACATAGATGCATTGGTGAAATCTCATCAAGTGAAAATCCCAGAACTTAACAAACTTGCAAATATGTACAAAAAGAAAAACATTGCCCTTACTAATCGGAGTTGGGCACACGATCCTTTTTTTAATAGCGGCGTGCGGAGCTATATATACCCAAGTCAATGGTGGGTACCCCCTACAGTTAAGTCAGGGGGCCAGGTCCGACAAACAGTTAAGTTCAGCAGTTACGCTTGCGCTCCCCGTGCAAAAGTAATGAAAACAACCTAGGAAACTAAAGCATCCGAATAAACAGGATTGCTCAGTTCCTTATCGGGCTCCCCAACTTCTAAATGGCCAAGAAATGGCTTGAGCCGCTGGCCGTTGACTTTAAAAACATTTCCATTGGAAGCATTCTCAATTTCGATGACCCCGTGAGGGGCAACAGATTTAACAATATAAGGATCGGCCCAACGGGACCTTAACTTGCCCGGAAACAAATGCAATTTAGAATTGTACAATAGCACCTTTTGGCCTACTTCAAAGTCTTTCCTAAGAATGTTGTTATCATGCATAGCATTGACTTTGGTTTTATATAAACTAGAACGATCATAAGCATCGAACCTTATTTCCTCGAGCTCGTTGAGTTGAAGCTTCCGTTTAGCACCGGCAAGAGGCATGGAGGCATTCATCTTCTTTATCGCCCAATAAGCTTTGTGCTCCAATTCCACCGGAAGATGGCAAGGTTTGCCATATACAAGCCGATACGGCGACATTCCCAATACAGTTTTGTAAGCAGTTCGGTAGGCCCACAAGGTATCGGTCAACCGAAGTGACCAATCTTTGCGGTTTGGGTTCACCGTCTTCTCAAGAATACCTTTAATCTCTCGATTGGCGAGCTCAGCCTGCCCGTTAGTTTGGGGCTGATACGCCGTCGAGACCTTGTGCACAATTGCATACTTTCTCATTAAAGCCGCAATGGATCGATTACAGAAATGTGTGCCTTGGTCACTGATAATGGCTCTTGGCATCCCGAATCATGCCAATATATACTCCCGGAGGAATTCGACTACAACTTGAGCATCATTGGTGCGTGTGGGGATGGCCTCCACCCATTTGCTCACATAGTCCACGGCAAGCAAAATATAGAGATAGCCGAATGACGTGGGAAAAGGCCCCATAAAGTCTATGCCCCAACAATCGAAAACTTCAATGATTAAAATGGGATTTTGGGGCATCTCGTTTCGTCGGGTGATCTTGCCCAACTTTTGACACCGTTCGCAAGCTCTAGTATACTCGAACGTGTCTTTGAACAAAGAAGGCCAATAGAAACCGCATTGTAGAATTTTAGCCGCGGTTTTCTTGAAAGAGAAATGGCCACCACAAGCTTCCGTGTGGCAAAAGTTCATTATACTCCGATGCTCGGAATCCGGAACGCATCGCCGGATGATTTGATCCGGACAATACTTAAATAAGTAAGGATCATCAAAGGAAAACCTTTTCACCATTGAAAGAAATCGCTTCCGCTCTTGAGACTTCCAATGTGTCGGCATTAACCCCGTTGCCAAATAGTTAACAATATCTGCAAACCACGGGGTACTCGAGACACCAAATAGTTGTTCGTCCGGAAAAGTGTCGAGGATTGGAAGTTTAGATGTACGATCTTCGAACTCCAACCGTGACAAGTGGTTAGCCACCACATTTTCCACTCCCTTTTTGTCCTTGATGGTGAGATCAAACTCTTCAAGCAAGAGAATCCATCGAATAAGCCGAGCCTTAGCATCTTGCTTGGTGAGCAAGTACTTGAGGGCAGCATGATCGGTGTAGATGACAATTGGTGAACCAATCAAGTAGGAGCGGAATTTGTCCAATGCAAAAACTACCGCGAGCAACTCCTTTTCGGTGGTTGAATAGTTCATTTGGGCATCGTTTAAGGTTTTGCTTGCGTAGGATATAACACATGGCTGCTTGTCCCTTCTTTGGCCTAGAACAGCCCCGACGGCATAGTCACTTGCGTTGCACATAAGCTCGAACGGGCGGTTCCAATCGGGGCTTTGAACAATAGGTGGAGTCGTAAAACTTGACTTGAGCTTTCGAAAAGCTTCCTCACAAACATTCGTCCACTCAAAAGGGACGTCTTTTGATAAAAGATGGCATAAAGGCCGAGAGATGGTGCTGAAATCTTTAATGAATCGCCGATAAAAATCGGCGTGCCCGAGGAAGCTACGGATGTCTTTGATGCACTTGGGAGTAGGGAGATTTGCAATGAGATCGATTTTTGACTTGTCAACCTCAATGCCCTTTGATGATACGATATTGCCCAACACTATGCCTTGTGTTACCATAAAATGGCATTTCTCCCAATTGAGAACAAGGTTTTTCTCCTCGCACCGTTCCAACACTCGATCAAGGTTGGCTAAACACGACTCAAAAGAGTCTCCGAACACCGAGAAATCGTCCATGAAGACTTCGACGATCTTCTCCACCATGTCACTAAAAATACCCATCATACACCTTGAAAAAGTGCCGGGAGCATTGCACAAGCCGAACGGCATGCGCCTATAAGCGAAAGTCCCGAATGGGTAAGTAAATGTAGTCTTTTCTTGGTCGGCCATGGCAACCTCAATTTGGTTGTACCCGGAGTAGCCATCAAGAAAACAGTAGAAAGCATGGCCAGCCACCCTTTCCAAAATTTGATCAATGAACGGGAGCGGAAAATGATCCTTCCGGGTTACCGCATTCAGCTTGCGGTAATCAATACAAACACGCCACCCGGTGACCGTTCGGGTTGGCACTAGCTCATCTTTGTCATTTTTGACCACCGTTACCCCTGACTTCTTAGGCACCACCTGGATAGGACTCACCCAATTGGAATCTGCGATTGGATAGATGATCCCCGTATCCAACAACTTCAACACCTCCGCGCGCACCACATCCTTCATATTAGGATTCAACCGTCGCTGTGGTTGACGCGATGGCTTAACATGTTCTTCAAGATAAATGTGATGCGTACAAAGGGAGGGAGAAATCCCTTGCATATCGGCTATGGACCACCCAATGGCTTTCTTACGCTTCCTCAATACCGCAAGCAACTCCAACTCTTGAAGATTCCCAAGAGTAGAGGATATCACTACCGGAAAAGTTTCGTTGTCGCCAAGGTAGGCATACTTCAAAGTGTCGGGTAGGACCTTCAGATCGAGCTTAGGCGGCTCAACACTAGATGGCAGCGTCTTTGTTTCGATAGGCGGCAATTCCTCAAATGTAGGCAACCTTGGCTCAACCCCACAAGCTTCCTCCTCGCCATCTAGCATAGAGTAAAGATACTCAACCTCCGGCGAGTCTAGAAAATCGGCTTCCTCGGCGGTGAGACACACCTCCAAAGAATCCTTATACAAGAGCTCATCCACATGATCTTGGACTAGAGAGTCGATACAATTCATGGCTTGAACATCATCGTCGTCCCCTATCTGACTGCCAACATGAAATACATTGACTGCCAACATGAAATACATTGACTGCCATTTTCATATTCCCAAATGTCATATTCAAGAGTCCACTCCGACAGCTAATAACGGCGTCCGAGGTGGCTAAGAATGGACGGCTGAGAATAACGGGTGTCGAGGTTGGAGAAGAAACCCTGGGACAAGTGTCCAATACCACAAAGTCCACCGGATAAACGAAGTTGTCGACTTGAACCAAAACATCCTCCACCACGCCCATTGGAATGCGGATACTCCTATCCGCCAATTGCAACGTAACTCTAGTCGGCTTCATCTCGCCAAGACCAAGTTCTTCATAAACAGAATATGGGAGCAAATTAACGCTCGCCCCCAAATCCAACAACGCTTGCTCAATCCTCTTTCCTCCAATTGTAACAGAGATAGTAGGGCACCCCGGATCCTTGTACTTAGGCGCAATGTTAGTTTGAATGATCGAACTCACTTGTTCGGTGAGAAGGACCTTCTTTTGGACATTGGTCTTGCGCTTTTGTGTACACAAGTCTTTCTAAAATTTAGCATATGACAGTATTTGCTTGATAGCATCCATGATGGGGATATTGATCTTGACTTGTTTGAATAGCTCATAAATCTCTGCATTTGCCGCGAAATTCGTTGGTGCTTTCAATCGTTGAGGATATGGTGCCGGTACAGGAGAAACTTGTGGAGTGGGGATGATCTTTGCTTCCCTAGAGTTTGCTATGGGAGATTCCCCGTCTTCTTCCAAAGTTGGCTTGGGAGATTCCCCAAGAGTTGAATTTGATGGCGCTGGTTGAGGTAGAAAGGTAGGCATCACCGGTGGTTCCACTTGGGCGTTGTCAACGGTCTTGCCACTTCTTAAATAAATAATTGCTTTGGCTTGCTCAGGGAAAGGCACCGAAGAGCTACCAACCAAATTTTAACCTTGAGGGTTAGCTTGAGGTTGAGCAGGGAATTTCCCTCTCTCTTGTTGCAAGAGACCCACGGCATTTGTTAGTTTGCCCATTTAGTTTCTGATGTCGTTCATTGCTTGAGAAGTTTGCTCATTGGTAGTAGCCTGCATTTGGCAGAATGAGTTCATGATGTCCTCCACCGATCGCCTTGGAGGAGGTGCTTGGATTTGGCCATGGCCTTGTGAGAAACCAGAAGAATTGAATCTGGGAGGCCCTTGATTTTGTTGGAAACGGGGTGGCCCGAAGTTTTGAGGGGAACGCCATGTTTGAGCTTGAGCCGGTGGCGGGCCTTGAAACTGTCCCACCTCATTTGGTTGGTTCCAACGGAAGGTTGGATTTTGCCTTTGAGTGGAATTGAAATTGTTCGGATATGGCTCGTACCGTTGAACGGCGCTCACTTCCTCCGGAGTCATGCTGTTAAGAACCGTCTTGAGAACAGGGATATTAAAACAGTCAGCGGTAGAATGCCCCGCCATCTCACATATAGCACATACCTCTTCCACCTTAATTACGGACTTGACTTCACAGGGCCCTTTCAATTCCATTTGTTCCAACTTGCGGGTGAGCTGCTCCACCTTAGTCTCGAGGGCATTGGGCATGGAATTAGGATCACTCAATGAAAATTTCCCGGAACCACTCGGACCTTGATTTGCCATAGCCCGCTCGCCTACATCGACAACGTTCCACGACTAATTCTTAACTGCCAATTGATCCAAGTAGTCCCAAGCATCTCCTGCTGTTTTGTGCAAGAAATCTCCGTCGACCATGGTGTCTATAAGTTGGTAACTGGATTGGGAACAACCATTCATGAAATGGCCGATCAACTGCGGCTTGTCAAGACCATGATGTGGAAGTAAAGCAACCAAATCCTTGAACCGCTCCCAATATCTATAGAATGTTTCCCCCTCTTTTTGTTTGAAGTTCTGGATTTATTCCTTGAGTAGCTTCGTTCTGTGGACTGGGAAGAACTTCTTATGGGATTCAGCCTTGACACCGGCCCAGTCTCGCAACGATTGAGGTTTAAGAGATGTAAACCATTGCTTCGCTCTGTCCTTGAGGGAGAAAGGAAACAACCTCAATCGTGCATTCTCCAAACGTGCAACGTCCGAGGTGAAGGTATGGATGAGGTCTTCAAAATCGCGGATGTGGTCATATGTGCTCTCACGGTCCAGCCCGTGGAATTGCGGCAGAAGATTATGGTAACCATACTTAAATTCAAAAGAGTTAGTATTAGTAGGAGCAGGGAGGACTATGGGGGATTGCTGAACCGGACTCCCTGGATTCAAGATATCCCTCAAAGTCCTCACTGGCGGTGGTAGTTCACCCATTCTTTGTTTAGGACGGCGGCCCCGCGGACGTGAAAGAGATTTTAATCTCGGACGTCTATTTACGAAACGAAGAGGAGATCTTCCTCTCGGGGTGCCTTGAGGCGATAGTGAACGACAAAGCCTATTAGAGTTTGGACTCCGATAGAAACCAGTCATGCACTACCACTCATGCAGAGAATTGGTGAAAATTCCAACCACAAAATACAATAACCAAAAGCTACGCTACCAAAGGAAAATATGTGCAATAAAAGGAAAGAAACAAGTTATACTTATGCTAACTTCGTTACACCTCAAGTCGATTGGAGTATCAGGTAGAGGTTTCCGTTAGCCTAAGTATAAGTTGCTTAAAGTAAAAAGAAATGGAATACTTACAAGGGTTTGTCGAACCTCCAAATAAGCATATAGAAAAGAATTCCTCGGCAACGGCGCCAAAATTTGCTTAACTCCGCAACCTATCCTCTAATAAGGTTTGCACCCGAGCAAAGGGCTAGGTCATTAAAAGCATATAAAACCGGTAAGACTGGGATCGTTCCCATAGAGAAATCGTCTTTAGCAAATTTGGATTAGGTAGTAAGTACGCAGCAAGGCTTTCAAGCAGCCAACTAGGTGATTGATTTGATTAACGGAATTTGAACTTGAAATTTAACTAGATAAACGACGGTCAAGTCAAGGGGATTGATTTACCCACGACTTAGCCATAAAACGGTTCCTTCATCTAACTCATGGGTGAACCGAAACCGTCCGGATTCCACTTGAAGAATTAACAACTGAAGACTACTTGTAACTCAACTCAAGGCATTAATTCAAACTGAACTCATTTAACGCAAGTGAGAGACGAAAATAGATCGTTCGCACGCTTAAGATTATCAAGCATGTAGCACAGGGCGATAGACTTCATTGATCAAAGAAGCCACCGACCCCATGATCAGTGTAAGAAATCATGAGTTTAATTTGTTCAAAACCTTGAAATTGAACTAAAGTTTAAGTGAAACCATTTAACGACTAATCCGTAGGGTTCATCTCACCCCATGACCGAACCAATTAACTACTCACTCATAGGAAAAAGACTAGAAAGCTTGCTTAAGGAAGAAAACATGATTCACCGATAAAAACGGAAATAAACTAGATTTATGAGAAGATCCAATCCACACAAACAACGTTAGTACTCGAGAAATTAACGGAATACGATTACTTGCTAGTGTTCTTCAAAGAAAACAAGAGAGAAAAGCTTAAAACTTCACAAAGAGCTCTAGGAAAATAAATGACTTAAAGTGTTTAAGAGTACATAATGGCCATTCAAGGCCAATAAAGCTATTTAAAGGCCAAAACAATCAGCCAAAAATTGGACAAAAAGACCCCCAAAATATCCCAAAAACATAACAAAAGTGGAAAGTTTCCATAAATGGAATGTTCTGAAAAGCATGAAAAATATCTTCTGGAGACGATCGTTATCGATAACACAGGGAAGTGTTATCGATAACACTCCCCCGAGTAACTTGTAATCGATAACACAGGGTAGTTGTTAGCGATTCCCTCAAGTCTGGAAGCTTGTGGACCAAAATTGCTGCAAAGTTATCGATAACACTACCAAGGTTATCGATAACACATGATTGCTGGACCAATTCTGGGTGAACGTTATCGATCACAGAGCTCCAACGTTATCGCTCTCCTTGCTTCTGGACAACTTATGGGACAAGATGGAGAAAAGGTTATCGATTTCTCTAACTTTGTAATCGATAACATCAATGTTGAAGGATGCTTGTGGCCAAGAATTGGAAATGTTATCGATAACATACACCATTGTTATCGATAACATCATATGGAAATGCAGACACAGCCTGCTGATCTGGTTGAGTTTCCTCGCACCTTTCGAGCTTGATTCCTTGGCACGCAAAAGCGCCTTATTCGCACGTTTTTCCTGAAAAGCTCAACGACACACCTTACGTGCAAAATTTGACTTAAAAGAACAAATAAACATAAAAATGTTGCAATTTGAAGGATTTGAGCACACAAGATCATGCGATCTTGTGAGCTTTTCATTAAAGGGAAATTTTCAAAATAGCCCCCCAACCTTAACACCAAAATTCAATTAGACTCCCAACCTTTTAAAAACTTTAAGTTTACTCCCAACGTTATATTTCGTTAATCAAACGCCTCCTTCCGTCTGAATGACTAACCGGATTCCATTAAAAACTCTGTTAAATATCAATGAATCAAACACAATTAAATAGATGAGCCTGAAAATACGTAATCTTTTTTCATATCTCGCTATGTGCATAGTTATGAACTTAACATATGATCCCCCTAGCTTCCCCTTCCCTCTCTTCAAATTTCTAACAGCTTTCCTCTCCCCAACAAAATGCATATGACTTGATAAAACAAAAAACACCATCTATCCAACATTTAAAAATGCACACCAGCCAGTGCTCTACATTAACTAAATCAGGCTCAAGATTGTAGACATTCCAATCTGGGCCTCCGAATAATCTTTAAGTTCCCTGATGATGAAATAAGGAAAAATATACCTTCAAGGCTTGGATTGTTGCTCCTTTACTACTCCTCCTCTAAACCTCAAGAAAACCCCTTCTCAAACATGTAGGGTGGCCCCCGGTTCAATTGTGAAGAGAAAAATGTGTTTACTTGATCAAAAATAACTTTTTCCATGACCCACGGATGGTAAAATGGGTGCACATTTTAATGTATAAAACATCTGTGAATGAAACCAATTGGTTTAGAAAGAGAACTCGACAAGCTTTCCAACGCTTCAAAAAACGCCCAAATCCGAGTTCGGGAGTGTCCGGAGCGCCCCCGCGAAGTTTGGTGTTCTGTGCTGACACAAAATACCGCGCGGTGTTTCAAAGCATCGCGCGGCATTTCAGAAACGCAGCGCAGCATTTCAAAAAAATCACTCCACCGCACAAGATTTCAATATACAGCACGATATTTCTCTTTATGTCGCGCGGCGTTTCAGGGAAAAATTCTGACAGTTGCAAAAAGTTGTCGGCCACGTCTGTAGGTGTAGGAGAATAATTTTTATTCAGCCCAGAAACCACCTCCCCTCTTTGTAGTGCTCATCATTGGCTCTTTTGCCTATAAATACACCCCCCTCTAGTTGAAAAGCAAACCTTCAACTTCAAAGTAAAGTTACTCTGCCATTTTCTAGACTCTCAATCTCTCTCTCTCTCTCTCTCTCTTTAAAAATACCCCCATTCTTCTTCTCCTCTTAAGTTCAGTAAACTACTGACTTAGGAGGACCTCCACCTCAAAGCATCTAAACAACCTCTCATTCTTCAATCCCCATTCAAGCATTTCAAGTCCAAATCAACTTCTATTCCTCTATCTTCAAGCACATCCAAGCTTCGATCAAAAGGTATAAACATATTTTTTGGGCGAAACTACGTTTAGCTTTGAGGGGAGCCGATCGAGGCCCTTCTTAGTCTTTCTATACTGAGTTTAGGTCTCAAACGAGCTTTATATTCAAATAGCACAAAAAAATAGTCTCTGTACCAGATACGCTACATCGTGCGGCGTTTTACAACTCCGCACGGCGTAGTGTATTACGCCGTGCGATATTTTATTTCTTTTACATACTCCTTCTTATGTTATTTTGTTTAATTTGTTTATTACTTTTCTGTGCGAGTACATTCTAAAATCAAGTTTCATGTTAAAAGTCTTTTTTTATATTTTAATTAAATCTTTTAACATTTCAAAAGATTTTTAACATTATTTTACATGATAAGATAAACAAAATGATCTCGTAAATCATTTTTTCCAGAGATTCGGAAAAATATAAAAAAAAACTATTTTGTGGATCTATGATTTGTTTTGTCATGTAAAAGCGAACTGATTCTGGAATGCGTAGACAAGTGCACCGCACGGCGTTTTAGTTACACCGTGCAATGCATCCAATCGATCACGCAGCGTTTCCCATGATATTGGCAGACTGCTGTGATGTTATTTTACTTTCTGTACATTGCTCATCCATTTCATACTGTACAGTTTGCACCACAAGTACGGCAATGTATTATATCAAACCCCATGTCCCTTTCCCATACATGTTTTAATCAAAGTTAAGTTTTTCAAATGATATTAAATCCCCCATTTAAATGCTAAGTAAAGACCGGTTTTACCAGGTGAGCGGAGTGCTTTTCCAACAAAACCTTTCCCGTTTGTAACGTGGTTCCCGAACTCAAAATCTCAACGTTTTTACTAGAACAAAAGCCTTTTTCTCTCAAATAAACTCTCAATTTCTCGGATCATCCATCTCAAAAATCCGGATGGCGACTCTTCTTCGAAGGCACGCCGGTACGAGGAGCCCACAAAGATCTAAACACACCAGTCAATGGTTTGCATGTAACAACATAAGAGCAAATCTAAGCATTCAAACTAGTGCTCTGCATTTAATAACATAAGTACATCTAAGCACAACAGCCTTTTGAAAACTTTAAGGTAGTTTTATAATTACGGATCGGAAGCCTCGCAATTCACGTACTTGAGTTGTATTTCTGCACAAATGTAAAATTAAATAGAGAACTAATAAGTATTAGTAAACTCAATACTTCCAATTCAAATAAAAACACTAAAATATGCAGAAAATAGAATGTTAATTTTTCATTTAAAATGACCACAGTGTTAGATTTCTGTTAAGAAGAAGTAACCATAAGAAGAGAAACTAAACAAAGGAAGCACAAACACTTAAAGACATATTTGTATCTGTGTCTAACACATTGGGGACACCACATGGTGTGTCATTAAATAAAACACGGCGGGGCATGGGGTTAAATACACGTAGAACATCATTAGAAGTGTTAATTTGAGCCATTAAAACAGTGTCTACACATGCAATATCCAGCTAGGAGTATATAAGCGAAGTGTGAGTAGGCAAGTGTTAGTCAAATGCAAAAGTGTCTTCTGTTATAAAGAGTGTCTTCACATTGCAACAAATATAGGAAGAAGGTTTTACAATAGTGTCATTCCAATACAGTGTCTTGTTTACAAAATGTGCTTAGTTTACCAGTTCAAAAGACTTCAACATGCCTCTAAAAAAGTCCTCAAATGCTTCTCAATACGGCTATCCAAAATACACCTCAATATGCCTCTCAAAAGTCTTGATCTAATACCTCCATCTAGGAGAATGCAGAACAACCTAAGTATTTAGAAAAATAATAGTGTATTAGTATCCAACAAATATATATACATGGATACCATTTGAGTATGAAACTACCTTATTATGTTTTCATTGTAATATTGTTGATGTCATATTCTTCCTCTTTGAGATCCATAACTTTTTCATTCCAATCCTACAAAAATTACACTAAGAATGTGGAGTACTCTTTGAAGAGTTGATTAAACAAATTTACATAGAGAATAACAAACTAATCATACCTTTATATTTTGTCTATTGGTTGTTTTGATTACACATCACGATAATAACACTTCAGAATAAACAATGTTTGTCGTGGAATCAAGCTCATTATTAAGAAGTACGCTGACACGATCAAAGGAGGTGTATCTTGATAGGGCCACATATAACTGTCCATAACCCTCGTAACTATACTTGTGGATATATTTTACACATTGTAACCCGGCACAAACTTCCACATTAATGTGACAGTTAAATATAGGGCTGCTCAAAAAATCCGGTGAACCGTGGAACCAGTCCGTACCGAATTGATCCATATCTTTTGGATTTTGTCCGTGGATTAATGGTCCAGACATGGATTGAAAAATTAGAAAACCGTAACTCGCGGTTCGGTCCACGAATTTTCATTACGAAACCGTGGATTAACTGAACCGGACCGTAAGATATTTATTTTATATAAATAATGTATGTGTGTGTATTTATATAATAAATTATTAGTAATATTAACACTTTTTTCCACCAATTTTAGTATTTTATCTTAATAATGGGATATAGTGTAGATGTACATAAAATATAGGGGAGTAAATCGTAGTTTTTTTCGTAAAAATTACACGTAACCTTAGTTGAATTTCTGTAGTTCGTTTCTTTTCCAGTTCTTTTATGTTATGTAATGTACTATAATGATACAATCCTACTAGTATTTTAGATTCTTTTGAATTTGATTTCTGAAGTAAGCCTTTGGTAGTTTATGTAACAAATACTTTCTAGTAGTGTTAAACTTAATTCTAAATATAACATTTTTCTATTTTATTGTAAGATATATGCTTGAGCTTTATTTTTGCTAAAATCCATGGACAAAACCGTAACCGATCCGCGAGTCACAGATCGGATTGGAACCGGACTGTAGGGATTTTGGTTCGGACACGGATTTCATTTTGTAAAAACCGTGACTAGCGGTTCGGTCCTTGAATTCCTTGAAATCCGAACCGAACCGGACCGTGAGCAGCCCTAGTTAAACATCCTTAAGAGATGTGGATTGTAGGGAATAACATTCCTATTATCGACTAAGTGCCCCCTCACAATATAGACTTTTCCAGTATTGCGACAAAGATAAAACGGGATAACCATCTTGGTCCATGGTAGTTTCTTCCGCAAAGTCTCGTGGGTATCTCTTAGTGCATATCCCATTTTCCATACATGGTACTTGAGGATTTTGTGCTCCACATGGTCCATGTACCATACAACGCAAGACAGTTTCAAAAAGTGCTGGATGATCTATCAGATCTGGGAATTCGGCGCACACTAATTTGTCTACCTGAGCACATGTTCAAATTTAGTAAAGAAACTTGGGAATGCTTACAACTCAAACAAATGACATATCTTCCTATGTTCCAGTGTTTAAAAAACAGACCATACGTATGACTATGAACTAAAAATGGACCATAAGCAGAACCATGAAATAATACAAAGAAAATTAAAAAAAAACCAATAAAGAAGAATCAAATAAATAAGGGGTGCAACACTAATTTATCTACCTGAGCATATGTTTGAATTTTATCAGGACCTCCAAGAAATAATAGTTTGTGCATGCGTGGTAGCCCCCGCTTTTGGTATTCAATTGTAAAAATATGTGCAACTTTCTTACCGAACACTTTGTTTGTTTCTATCTCATTCATCAAATGCCTTCCTTTTCAACTCAAAAACATAGGCAATTAAATCTGGGCGGTCAATAGCTTTTTGTCGCGGTAACAAAGCGGCAATAATTTCTAGCCAACTGGGATTTGCAGTCACTGTGAGAAAGATATCAGGGTGGTGGTTATATCGCATGATAGCCATTGAATCTTGAAATATTTCAAACATATGTCTGGGACCACCAGTAAATGAAGATGGCAAAACCACCCTTTTACCAATCTGATTGGGTCCCAATTCATCTAGACCAATATCTTTCAAATCTTCATAAAGCTCAACACAAAGTTTTCCCTGATTCATCTTATAGAATGTCAACCGATTTTGTTCTGTAGGCCCAAGCATCTACCAAGAGTTCTTGGAATAGTTTGCCTCCTCTGAAAATAGTTGAATACTCGATACGACGCTCAAACAAATGATGGCTGTAAAACTACAATTGGGTGAGCCGATCAGTTGAAGCCTTATCATTACTAACATCCCATTGCTTAAAATCAGCGTCCCATCCAAGCTCACCTTGTGGAAATAACAAAACATAATGTAGCAGCAAGTATGCGGGGTGGCATTCATTTATCCGCATAAGCCCATTGTTTCCCCTTAGATGCAAAATAATGTCTCTCAACCCACTCATTTTATTCCCATCTCTTGGTATAATGACAACAATCTCATCTGCAGTCGGTAAATTATATCGTCGTCGATCTGTTGACAGACTATAATGGAGATGAGCTGGTAAAGTTTGTTCTCTCTCCGCAAGTTGATTTAAAATTGCAAAAGTCTGGCGAAATTTACCAACAAATGGATTAACTTGCAACAAACTATCTTGAATAGTTCCAAGGACATCCTTTCTCAATTTAGGATTTCTGCGGTTGTGAATATCAAGAGCTGAATTAGGGTCATAAATGTAAAGTTGAGCATAGGATGCTTCTTGGTTAGGTAGTGGCATTAGTGATCTTGTATGATGTCACAATTTTCCATGAATAGTGAATGATGTTGGACCCTTCTGTTTAATACTCTTGTACCTAATGTGGCTCCAAGACTCGTGAAAGTATTGGCTGCATTGTAAACTGTGGGCACACGCCCCAAGAAAGATCGCCCGATTTTGGTTCGCAAGGAATAAATTTGTTTGGGGGCGGCCTTTTTAGAAAATGGTGCGGCGAAACGCTTCGATTCAGAGTCGCCACTCGGGTTTTAGCGGTGGGGCACCCAAGGAACCGAACTCGAGAACGCTTGCTACGTTTGCTTTGGTTTGAAAAAGGGTTTGATTTGATTTGAAAAAGGCGTAGACTAGTCCGTCGTCACCTTCGATATCTGAGGTTCGGGAGCCAGGTTACGAGAGGGGAAGGGTTTTATGGCACCCCTCTCGCTCAATCCGGAGATCGGTCTCTACTCGGGCATTTTATAAAACATTTGCATTTTTCTCTCATTTGATAATTTTTAGCCAGTTAGGGCGGGGGAACAGTTAATGGGGGTTAAAATTGTAACAAGTTGCAGTTTATATAACAAAATGCTTATGAATGATGATTTGCTTGCTTGAATTGAATTAACGTAAGAATATAGATTGAGAACAAATACTGCAAAGAGTTCAACGGGATGATGTACGCTGCTCGTCGGGTGCGTGAGCGGGCAACATGCTGGCACGCAATGGCCAAGCCACTGCACGCCATCAAACCCTGCGCACGCCACCTAAAAGCTGGCGTACACTACCTTGCTGATTTCTTACAGCTCTTACTCTCAACCCTCTGGGCTCTGGAATGGACCAGTGCACACCCAGGACAAACCACGCAGTTGATAAAATAGCTTAAGTAAATATACAGACATAAGGAATGGCTAAGAGCCATGAAAATAGCAAGGCAGACCCCATAAACAAAGTGGGGAGGAACAAGAGGCCAGGATTGAACTGTGATGCAAGGGCCAGGCACTGGTCTTTGACAAACATGCCGTACGCCACCTTATGGAGGCCGTACGCCAGGCTTGCACGTTACCCAGTGTTTGGCTTTACGTCATCTGGGTTCTGGAACATGACCAGAAATACCCCAGAGGCCTTATAAAGCAAAAGAATACAGGTATTGAATAATACAGTTTAAACAACTCTAATGTACAGAAAGCAGTAAACTGGTTATTAGCATGCTCAAAGTGATGACAGAAAAGAAATAAGAAATAAATGGACACTTCATGATCCCCACGCCAGCAGTGCACATACAGCCAAAGGTGGCGTACGGCTTATTGAAGCGGGTGTGCGCCATGGTGTGTTCCTTACGACTGATTTATTTTACCAGAGAAGGGCCTGGACTAGTATCAGGTACTAGCCAGAACCTTTCTGGTTCCCCTCAGGAGATGAAAACAGAAGGCAACACAAAGGTGGTATACCTTTGGTGCAAGAGATGGAAAGATGGTTGTGGGCTTTAGAGGTTGAAGATGGAGGGTGTATGGTGACTGATCAGTGGTGTGAGGTGTATGGAGCTTCTCTATCTCTCAATCCTTCAATGGGAGAGCAAGGAACAAGAGAAAGAAGAGAGAGAGAGTTTAGGCTATTGATTGTGCAAATGAATGATGGGGGTTGCATTTATAGAGGAGAGAGGACTGAGATCAGGGCTGATCGGCTAGGGTTAGGGGTTGGTTGGGTTAAAAGAGGAGCCTCCCATGCATTTAATGCATGGGACTAGGTGATGGGCAATGTAGGAAAGAGAGGGGGACGTCCCCTGCAGAATGCAATGATCAGGGGGCTCTGCACTGTACTCTGGTAGTTACAAAGTTTCGAGCACGTGACAGAAAAGCGGTGATTTGACCGGCCTTGACCATGCGTACGCCACCTTCATCCTAACTTGCGCCAGGTCAAACTCAGTCAACGGTCGATGTCCAACACGTGGCACTTTCCTGGCGCACGCCAAGCAGGAGCTGGCGTAAGCAAGGTACGGTTTTGCTGAGGCTTATTTGGCTCTGGATTTGAAGGGTTTGAAGGGGTTTAAAATGGTTTGAAAGAGGATGGTCCAACACTCAAAGCTCACGACCTTCCATCGACCTCGGAGAGTTTTCAACTGTTTATCATCATAGGGGTAACAAAAGACCGCAAACGTGCTGATCTAGATAGTCCAGGATAGGGTGTCTACAGGAGCCCCCCTTTGACGGCACTTGGAGTACCGCTCGATTGGGTACAAGTAATGTCAAAGGTTTTCTAGACACCCTCTTGAGGATATCCAAAGCAGAACGCACTTGGTCGACAAAGATATGAATCGTAAAGAACCTGATTGGTGAATTCAGCCAGGCAGATTATTTGAGAAAGAATGCCGTTCGCGGAGGGCAAGAATAGGCGGATGGATCGCCGCTGACTTTGTAATAGGCGGATGGATCGCCGTTGATTTTGAATTGGACGGATAGATCGTCGCTGAATTGGAATTTGGCGGATAGATCGCCGTTGATTTGAAATTGGACGGATAGATTGTCGTTGATTTTGAAATTGGACGGATAGATCGTCGTTGATTTTGAAATTGGACGGATAGATCGTCATTTGAAATTGAAATCGGACGGATAGATCGTTGTTGATTTTGAAATTGGACGGATAGATCGTCGTTGAATTGAATTGGACGGATAGATCGTCGCTGAATTGGAATTGGACGGATAGATCGCCGTTGATTTGAAATTGGATGGATAGATCGTCGTTGAATTGAATTGGATGGATAGATCGTCGTTGATTTGAAATTGGACGGATAGATCGTTGTTGAAATTGAAATTGGACGGATAGATCGTCGTTGATTTTTAAATTGGACGGATAGATCGTCGTTTGAAATTGAAATCGGACGGATAGATCGTCGTTGATTTTAAAATTGGACGGATAGATCGTCGTTGAATTGAATTGGACGGATAGATCGTCGTTGAAATTTAAATTGGGCGGATGGATCGCCGTTGATTTGAAATTGGACGGAACTCTGCTTGGGGATAGGCCCACCAGGGGTATAAATATGCATTGGTCCATTCGGGACCCCATTTGAGAAGGAAAATTTGACCCATGTGGCATTTGGGCCCACGGCCCAATAAAAAATGGCGTACGGTGAGAATATCCTGGCGTACGCCAGGGATATTTCTTGGACCGGTCCAGATCCAAGCCCATGCCCGGCCCAGTCGGTCCCCATGACGTATAAACTCCTCAGGCAGTGCAGAAACCGCTCTCATACGGCTTTTGAACTCCAAACTTCCCTAAACTCTTCTCAATCTTCCTTCTCACTCTCAATCTCCTTCATCCCTTCAAAGACCTCCCTACCCAACTCATCTATGGCCGAGATAGGCAGCGGCGGTGGCAATGGAGGCGGCAAGGACGAGGAACGGCCAAGAATGGGCGGAGACGGGGCCGAGAGGCCTCAAATCGACGATCAGGCACTAGGCGAGCCTTCGTCGGGCGCTGGTGCAGTGATCTCAGGCGGCGAGGGGGACAACGGCGGCCATGCAACAGAGGTGGTCGACGGCGAAGGGCGGCGTACGCCAGGGTCTACTGGCCGTACGCCAGCTGTGATCGAGGCAAGGGGTCCACAGGTAAGTCGGTTGGATTCCCGGAGTGAGGTAGAAGGCTTGGTGGTGATGGGACGGGCCCAGTCGGGGCCGGCGGCAGCGGTGGTGATGTAGGTGGCGGTGATGATCGGTCGGAGACGCCGAGGAGAGATCCGGCGAGGGGTAAGGATGTTGTGGCGGAGGAAGAGGCTCCCATTGGGACACCTATAGGGCCAGCAGAGTTCAGACCAGCGGCGGGGTCCTCGGCGCACATTCCCATTACGCACGGGGACTTCGCGGAGTTTGTTACAGAGGAGGTGCTCGACCGGTTGTTGCGCGAGAACCCAACGGTAGTTGAGACGGTGATATCAGCCCGGGAGGAGAGACTGAGACAGATCGCGCAGGCTCAGGAGGAGGAGCGCTTGAAAGTTGAGGCCGAGAGGGCCAAGGCTGCAGAGGAGGCTTTTGTGCAGGAGACGGAGGTAGCCGAGCAGGCCCAGGAGGAGGGTGGCCTAGCTCGTGAGCGGGCGGTGGCGCGGGCAGAGGCGATGCGGGCTGCAGGCCCTGCGGCGTTTGAGGCAGGGGCCTATGTTCCCCCAGAGCCACACTTGTTCATACCGTTCGGGTTTGAGAGCTACATCCCCTGCCGCGACGACTACGACGCAGAGCTCGTGCTGAGAGATCCTGAGTGGCACTTGTCGGTGGACTGGGAGCAGGTACTCCTTTGAACTTTGCTTCTGATTTCCTTGTAGTCCTTTATTGCCATATCTGTACATAGCTTATTTGTGCATGAACCTTGATAGCATAGTGACACATATATGCCTGATAGCTTGACTTGGTAGATAGAAACTCAGGTAGAAAGAACTTGAACTTCGACTGTAGACTTGCTAGAGAATTGACAAGAACTTGTGATAATGGACTTGAATCGACTGTAGGTTTCCTCGACTTGTTAACATTGGAACTTGAATTCGATCGATAGAATACTATGCCCTTGATTCGACTGAATAATTGCCTCTTTTGAGAAGAGAATCGACTTGAAAAGGATGCCCTAATGCCCTGCTCTTGATTCGACCGAAAGCTTGCTGTTTTCTTTCTTTTTTCGACTTCATAGTAGATGCAGACCTTGATTTGACCATAGAATGTTGAACGCACTCTCGACCCTGGCTTGATTGCTTTTACTTGTGACTTTTCCTTGATTCGACTGTTTGTTGGAGTATGCTGACGCACTCTTGTCTATTTTGCTTCTTGTGGTGTGCAGAGGATGAGAGGCAGTACGAGAGGGCACGGCGGTCCTGCTAGTTCCCTTGAGTTGTATAGGGGGCTGCCCGAGCGGGTCAGGTCCTTAATCGATGCTGCGGGGTTCAGGCCGTTCATTCTTACACAGACGGCTACACTTAGCAACCACGCCCTGCTTACAGCACTGGCTGAGAGGTGGTGGGATGCCTCCAACACTTTCCACCTTCCGATCGGGGAGATGACTGTGACTCCGGCGGACTTCGCTGCTCTGACGGGCCTGAGGGTAGGAGGCGATCCTATCCCTTTTGATACGGGGATTCACAGAGACTAGGATGCACTGCAGTGGTTCTTGGGTTCCGTGCCTGTGGGTATTTCAGAGACGTTCTCTCATGACCAGTTCTATTGGCATTTGAAAGACAGGGTCCCGAGCTCGGAGCAGGAGGAGGAGCAGATGGCGAGGGCCTACTTGTTGTACTTGTTCGGGGCTTCGCTGTACCCTAACAAGTGGTCCACGGTGCACTTGGCCTACTTGCCAGCCCTGTTCGACTTGCGCACAGCGGCTAGGTACGACTGGGGAGGCGCTGCTCTGGGGACGTGCTACAGCTTCATGGGGGAGTTCTCCCGACGGAAGAAGGCGATTGCCGGCTACTGGAGGGTGTGGGAGGTAAGAAACCAAACTTTTGAGCCTTTACCTTTCAAGTATTTCCCTTTCTTTTGAATTGTAACTGCTGTACTGATGCTTTGATTGTTTGAACTTGCAGCTATGGGCCTATGAGGTTTTGAAGATGTACCCTCCGGAGAACTCATGCCCGGACTTGAAGATGCTCCCCTGTGCTCTGATATGGGGGCCACAGTACAGGGGCAAGAAGGCGGCAAGAGGTAGCCTCCAGGCCTTTCGGGCGTACCTCGACGAGCTGTCGGGCACCCAGGTAAAACTCAGCTTTTTGTTGCCTATTATTGCCTTTGAATTGCTTTAATGCTGTCGCTGACCAACTGTTTGTTGCTTGATTGTTGAATGCTTGCAGGTGGAGTGGGATCCTTGGAGGACCGCGGAGGTTGAGCCGGAGTACCTTTCCCGGAACAGAGAGGTAGCTGCGAGCCGCGTGCTGCTGGAGTCGATTTTTGAGTGGCAGTGGTACTTAGGGGACCGAGTGACACGGCAGTCACTTGAGGCTTCAGAGTTCGTTGTGCCTGGTCCACTTCCGCCTCGTGCTTCACACACGGACCAGTACACGCTGGCTGAGCTGCAGCGCTTCACCGTCCCGGCAGGCCTTACTGCTTTCTTGAGGCCTGAGCGCAACTATGCTGTCTATCGGAAGCAATACTTGGCGGGGCCGCTTGGGGTAGTCGAGCACGGAGCTGTAGAGGCTGAGGCTAGAGCGGCTGGAGAGGAGAGGCGCGGACAAGGAGGCAGGACTGCCCGCTCGAGGGAGAGGAGTGAGCCTGCTAGGGCGACGGGCCTTCCTCGGCTTTCTTGGACGCTGGCTGTGCGGGACGCTTAGGGAGAGGAGGCCACTCTGCAGTTTGAGCCTGCTAGGAGAGAACCTGAGGAGATCACAGGACCGGTACGATACTTAGCTTCCCTTGAACTTTCCTTACTTTGACTTGCACATTTGTACTTGCTTTGAAAACTGACTTGATCACTTATTGTAAACAGGCCCCCATGACGTGGGTACGAGAGGCAGCGCGCCTAATGAAGGCCATGGAGAAGGAGTTTCACAGAATTGCTAGCGGCGCCCAGTTGCGGCTGCACTATCCACCTCTAGCTCCAACTCCTATTGTGCGGCCTCAGGTATGACTTTGCAACTTTGATAGAACAAATCTCCTGCTTTCACATTTCAATATATATATGCAATATCTACACAAATGTTAACAAGCTAAATGCAATGCAGTGGCAGGCTAGGGCGGCTCCTAGGAGGAAGAGTGTGAGGCCACCTCCTCAGAAGAAGATAGCACCGAGCTCTTCCCGGCCAGGAGCGAGCACTCAGAGAGGAGTACAGATTGCGCCTGCTAGCGAGGACCTCCCGTTCCGCCGAGAGCTGAGGAAGAGGCCTGCGGAGAAGAGGCCTGCTGAGGGGCCTTCTCAGAAGAAAAGAAGAGAGGAAGAGGAAGCAGAAGAAGAATAGGAGAGTACGTCCCTCAGCAGCGACTCTGACTCCGTAGAGGACCATCGGTTCCGGATAGACCCGCGCGAGCTGGTAGAGAGCGAGGAGGAAGACGACGACGAAGACCTTTTTTACGACTGAGGGCTATCACTGAGCCTTAGTCTATTTTGCTGTTTGACTTTGATTTTAACACATTAGATACTTTCAGATTTCGGACATGAGGCCTGCGTGCCTGTTGACTTTTGGGCGAGTGTGCCTTGATACATTTGAGTTCGCTCGGGCCGGTGTGCCACGTGATACATTCCCACCTTTCTGCCTTTTAGGGCTTTGACATGGTAGTAATAATATCTGCATCTTCTTTTTGTTGATTCCTTTAGTTATTGGATTTTGTGCTTTTAAGAAACGAACAAACCGTCCCCTAATATCTAACATGCATTGACAATTGTTTTGAATCAATACGGACACTCGCACATGCGCGCAAAGGACACAACTCGAATAAAAATGGACAGGAAGGCCCTAGGATACAAGATATACCCCAGACACGCGGCAGATACGGGAAAATAGGCGCTAATAGACCAAAATCTGTATTTCTCCAAAACGGAAGAAACTGACGCTTTTGAAAGACTTCATAGATGTACAGAGACTTGTACGAACCACCGATATAGACAAAAATACCCCGGTATATGGCGAATACCGATAAAAAGCTAAAAATGTCGCAAAAACGGACATAAGACGCAAAAGATGACTCGATATGGTCCCGGACTAAAACCGACACCCCCGTGCAGTCACACAAGTCCCATGTGACATGCACAGTATGACAAAACTTGGCAAAACCCTTTAAAACGAGATTCGACCCTCTGTATCCTTGATTCGGGCTTGAAACGGGCCTTCGGGGGTCCAAAATCTTCGACGAGCGCGGCTTTTAGGACCCGATGCTTCACTACAGTCCCAAATGATGTTTAAGACTTGTGGGAATCAAGAAATGGCCAAAGCAAGCCCTGGAACTAAAAACGACCATACGAAGGCAGTAGCTGTTGGGAACTGTTTTCTGGTTTGACCAACCTGTCGTACGCCAAGGGTTTGGCTCCGTACGCCACGCCTGAGGAAACCATGTGTACGCCAGCTTCAGGTTGGCGTACGCCAAGTTTCCAAGAGTCAGATCCACTTGACTGACCAACTGTCCTTTTTCAGGGGGAGTTTGTTTCTACTCGCACACGGTTTCCCCACGGCTTCTGAGGGTTCAGGGGAGGCAGAGTACTTGGTGTATGTCCCCTTTGGAGGCTAGCCACTTGGTTCCATCCTCCATGTGAATTACAACGGTAAGTTTGAAGGCCTATAAAACTGGGGTGCCTCCTTCAGGGCATTCACAGCATCAATTACCCATTTTCTTCTCCAGTGTATACTCAGCTTTGCCCACGGATAATCCTTTCCCAACACTGCTCAGGCCCTGGCTAGTGTCCTTTTTAAGCGTCGATTGGCTTAATTTCCAATATCACGGGCTTTCTTCGTTCCGTTTTCTTTGACATGTGCCAATCCAACCGGCGCTACTGTGGGCCGCCTTGAGATTCTGGGATCCGGACGTCCATGTCTTCTGCTTTGGTGACGATGAGATGTGCCCAACCGTGGAGGAATTCCAGGCGTACCTCCGCACCTACGCGTCCTCGATGCTCGTCGTTCCTCCCTATCAAGTGAGCATGCCGAAGCTGCTAGCCGACTCGCTTGGTATTTCTCGGGGTCTGGCGAACACAATCCTGGAAGGTGGCCAGGTGAACATCATCCGACTGGTTGAGATGTACAGCCCGGAGGTTGATATGGATAGCCTGGGCGGCGAGAAAGTTCAAGCGCGTCGGCGCTTTGCCCTGGTCATCTGTTTGCTTGCGGCCTACCTGCTTGTTCCGGCCGACGGGCGGGTCAATCCTCTGCTCGTGAGCGTAGCTGCTCAAATGGGGCACGCAGAAATGTGATCCCTTTGGTCCTGGCGGAGACGCTCTTGGGTTTGGATTTGGTGAGCACAGGTCAGTCGGCTGTGTTCAGCGGGAGCCCGCTCTTGCTTCAGGTAAACTTACTCAGCTCACCTTTTTCTGGTTTTTCGCACATTCTCGTTTTACCTCGACACTCGGCTTAGGCTGCTTCCGAGCTTCTTACTTGTCTTTTCGCTCAAGCTTTATCTGACTCCTTACTTGTTTTTTTTTTTTTTCACTCATGCAGCTGTGGCTATCGGACAAGCTGAGTCTATTGCATCCACCGGCGGCGGGCTGGAACCTGTTTCCAAAACGGGTTCATCAGAGGGAGATGCGGTATCCTGACTTGGATGTAGAGGGCTGGTACAAATTCATGCAGGAAATGCAGCCCGATGAAATTGCTTGGAGGTGTCCTTGGCTGGACCTTCCAGACATGGCCATCCATTCCGACGGCTTCGACAGGATGGTCATCGCGGGGCTGACCAGCTTCACGTTTTATATTCCCGGGCAGGTCCTTCGCCAACTGGGCGCTTCGTAGGAAAATACCCAAATCAACGTCGGGGGCTTCCGTCTTCCCAACTTCAATGCGCAGACGCTGGGCGGTTATCAGAGGCGCTGGGGCCTGAGGATTCTCCAGGCGGAGATGCCAGATTTCAACCCTCGGCTAAAGAATCGCTATAGATGGTGGCTGAGAGCAGATGTGCATGCAAGAGCAAATATTGGCTGACTCCAAACCACTTTGCTGTACGTAGAATAAACTGTGAGCCGTTAGGCTTCTCAAGCATTTCGTTCTGTTTTTCATGCTTTGTTTCTTTTAAGGCTTTTATGCTCAGCTTGTGTATTAGACGTAGTAATTTTGCAAAATAAAGTTGAAAGATGAAGGGCTCTCCCCTTTTGAACTTTCCAATGCAGCTCCAGCTTGCCTTTTGAACTTTGAACTATCTCGGCCTAGGTAGAGAACCCAAAATGTTAGACCATGGATCAGCTTGATAGGATATGACCGGGTCTCATTGAGAGACTGCCTACGTATCCCCTTGCAGAGAATCAAGTCAGAACGTAGTTCAGGCAAAGGTTCGCTCGTGTGTTTTACCTCTCCTTTTACGCTCTAACTTTTTCCTAGAACCGCCTTAACAGGTTTTCGGTCTAGCGAACTTTTTCCTAGTAACGCTTGAGTTGATCCAGGTTGACCAAGGTACTGAATTCGTTGCCTTCGAGGTCGATGAGCCTAGCAGCACCCCTGGATAGGATGGTCTTGATGATGTACGGCCCAGAGCGCTTCGGCTTGAATTTCCCTCGGGGATCGAACACTGGAGCCCGGATCTCCTTTGTAACCATGTTGCCTTCGACTAACCCTCTCGACTTGACTTTCTTGTTGAACGCACGGGCAATTCGACTCTGATACCCTTGGACATGATACAATGCCCGGAACCTTCTCTCGTCAAACAACATCAGCTCGACAAATCTGCCACTCAGCCACTCAGCTTCCTCGAGGCCACTTTCGGCCATGATTCTCAGAGATGGGATTTCAAGCTCAATAGGGAGAACTGCCTCCATTCCATAAACCAAAGAGAATGGGGTTGCGCCTGTGGAAGTGCGGATCGAAGTACGGTACCCCCAGAGGGCCAATGGTAACAACTCGTGCCAATCCCTTGCAGACTCAGCGGTCTTCTTGATGATCATCTCGACGTTCTTATTCGCTGCTTCGATTGCCCAGTTTGTTTGCGGACGATAGGTCGTGGAGTGATGGATTTTGATCTTGAACTCCTCGAAGAGCTCCAAGACCCTACCTTTGAAGTGGCTCCCATTATCTGAAACGAAAGCCTGGGGCACGCCGTACCGGTAGATGATGTTCTTTCGAATAAACTGCGCGACTTGAATGGTTGTAAGGGTCTTGTAAGATTCTACCTCGACCCACTTGGTGAAATAGTCGATGGCTACCAATATGAACTTGTGGCCATTTGAAGCGGAGGGCCTGATCATCCCGATGACGTCGATTCCCCACACTGAGAAGGGCCAAGGCGAGGTCATGCCGTATAGTTCGGATGGAGGAACATGCTGCAAGTTTGCGTGAATCTGACACTTGTAGCAGCGCCGCACGTAGTCAATGCACTGCAATTCCATTGTGGACCAATAATAACCCTGCCTGAGGATTTTCCTTGCGAGCATGACGCCGCTCATGTGAGGACCGTAGACTCCTTCGTGAACCTCCTCCATTATCCTTGTTGCTTCGGCGCCATTCACACACAGCTTGTGCATCCTGCAGTGAGACCTTCGATACAACTTTCCCCCACAGATGACGTACTGAGCGGCCAAACGCTGCAAAGCGATTTGATCCTTCTTAGTAGCCCCAGCGGGAAAGTCTCCGCGCTCCACAAAATTCCAGATGTCATGGTACCAGGGTAGGCCGTCATCGACATCATCGATGGCGTTGACGTATTCATAAGCGCGCAAATCCCTCTGTTCGATCACAATCGGCCGCATTTTGACCCCTATTGGAAGCTCGATCATTGAAGCTAAGGTTGCTAAGGCGTCGGCGAACTGATTCCTCAAGCGGGGAACATGGGTGAAAGTCACCTTATTGAAGCGAGGAATCAGTTCCTCCAAGTCTTGGTGATAAGGCTTCAGCTTTTCCTCACGAACCTTCCAATCTCCGTTAGCTTGGGAAATCACCAAGTTTGAGTCCCCGATAACCTCGAGCTTCTCGACTCCTAGTGCAATTGCTGCTTCCATCCCGACGATGCAGGCCTCATACTCGGCTTGATTGTTAGTAACATCGAAATTCAATTTGAAAGCGAGCGGAATATGAGCCCCCGCGGGCGTGATCAGCAACACCCCGATTCCGAATCCCTTCTGGTTGGCAGCCCCATCGAAATAAAGCGTCCAGACCTCCTCGACCACAGTTAGCACATCCTCGTCCGGGAACGTGAAATCCACATCTTCGGGCCCTTCCACCGGGTGATCGGCCAAGAATTCTGCCACAGCACGGCCCTTTACTGACTTCCTTGTAACATATTGGAGATCGAATTCAGCTAGTAGAAGCAACCAACGTGCTAGCTTATGGGTGAGCGCTGGCTTCTCGAACAGATACTTGATAGGATCCATCCGAGAAATCAACTTCACCGAATAGGCTAGCATGTAGTGTCTAAGCCTTTTGGTGACCCAGACTAGTGCCCAACACGTCTTTTCCAGGGAAGTATACCGCTCCTCACTTTTAGATATCTTCTTGCTCAGATAGTAGATGGCTCTTTCGGCTCTGTTTTCCCCTTCCTGCGCTAGCAAACAACCCATAGCTGTCGGAGCCACAGACAAATACAGAATTAACGGTCGACCCGGAGTTGGTGGCATCAGCACTGGCGAATTCTGCAGGTATGTTTTAATTGATTCGAAAGCAGCTTGGCACTTTTCTGTCCACTCGAACGGGACGTCCTTCTTGAGTAATCGAAACAGCGGCTCACAAGTTAGAGTCAGCTTGGCGATGAACCTGCTGATAAACTGCACCTTTCCCAGAAAACTTCGAACTCCCCTTTCAGTCTGCGGAGGCTCCATTTCGAGAACTGCCTTGATCTTAGACGGATCCAACTCAATTCCTCTCCTGGTGATCAGAAACCCCAACATCTTACCAGCTGTGACCCCAAATGTACACTTCTACGGGTTGAGGCGCACATTGTACTTGCGAAGCCTTTCGAGAAACTGCCTTAGTGAGGGAATGTAGTCGTCCTCTTCCTTGGCCTTCACAATCATGTCATCGACGTATACCTCGACTGTCTTGTGGATGAAGTCGTGAAGCAGGGTCGTCTGGGCCCTTTAAAAAGTGGGACCAGCGTTCTTCAAACCAAACGGCATCTTGACATAGCAGTAAGTTCCCCATTCAGTGATGAACGTTGTTTTCTCTTGGTCCTCTGGGGCCATGAAGATCTGATTGTATCCTGCGAAACCGTCGACAAACGAAAGCAAAGCATGCCCCGCCGTGTTGTCCACAAGCACATCAATGTGAGGCAAGGGAAAACTGTCTTTGGGGCTTGCTTTGTTCAAGTCCCTGAAGTCGACACAGACCCGAATCCTTCCGTCCTTCTTAGACACGGGCACGATGTTAGCAATCCATTAGGGATATTCAGCCACCCTCAGAAATCCTGCGTCGATCTGCTTGGTGACCTCCTCCTTAATCTTCTGAACCCAATCCGGCCTCATTCTGCGAAGCTTCTGTTTGACAGGAACAGCCCCTGGTAGCAAAGGAATTCTGTGCTGGACGATTTCGGGGTCGATACCGGGCATGTCTGCGTGAGACCAGGCGAAAACCTCGGCGTAGTCCTTGAGAGTTTCGATTGTGGCTGCATGGTTTGCCAGGGACAAAGTGGAACCAATTTGCATCATGCGGGGATTATCCTCGTCTTTCAAATTTATTGAAATTACTTCATTTTTTAGAGGCTGAGCATGCCTTTCGTCTTGCCTTTCGATGAGGGAACGCAACTCGGCCGGGATGTTCCCGTCAAAGTCGATTCCTTCATCGTCGGGGTCGACACAGTTTATATAGAAGTCAGCAAAGTAGTCGGAAGCAGGATCATGCATTTCATAAAACCCAGAGGGGTTGCCAAGTACAGTTGACTCGAACTCAAAGTAAAAGCTATGACGTGGAGGGCCGAGAGGCACAAACTCCGACTCTGAGCTAGACTTAGACTCGACAGACTCCGTGTCAGATTCAGATACATCGTCAATGCATGTTAGACGGGGAGTAAAAATGCAGTTATTAAAACTACCCTTTGCTTCGACGATGAGGGAGGTTGGATCGTTGAGAAGATTTGGAGAATCGAGCCCAAGCAGCAGCACTTCAGCCTCGTCTTCCCTGCCAACCAAACCCACTTGGGAGAACAGCTCCTCTAGACCTCCTTGATCAAAAGCGACCAACCAGTCAGCCCTTTCCTTGATTGCGACTAGCTGCTTCTTGAATTCCTTCGCAGCCAGCTCCTCCTTTGCAATTTCCTCTTCGTCATCAAACCAAGTGTCGGCAGTGAAGATCTCAAAGCCCGGTGGCCAGGTCCTGGTCACTTGATCCCAAAATGGTTCAGCCTGCCCCAGATAAGCAATGCCTCCTCCTTCACGGACGAAATAGCTGTCGGGGTTACCACAAAGGGTCCGAGGTTTTCCCGTGTCTTTCCCCAGTTTGGCCTCCAGGCCAAAGCGGCCTTTGGTAAAGGGAAAGATAGGGAACTCAGCGATCCCTTGCTGGTTGATCCCGAGCCCTAAGCCAGGCATGAACGACATCTTCCTCATGATTTCGAGGGCAGTAGAGCTGATTATGAAGTCGTCATCCATGACAATAGCTAGGACTGAGCCGGAGGTGTCAAAAGCAAATCCTCCAAAGTCCGAGTCTTCTTCCCCGTGCATGATTCCTAGAACGGGGGTCCCATCATCCTTGAGTGGACGGGTCCCAAAGTCTCCGCAGATGGTTAGAGTCCCGGTAGGAAGCCCCAGCATGACCTTCTGGTGGAGAGTTGACGGTACAGCCATGATGTCCGCTCTATGTAACCACGGCCTTCCCAATAGCAAATTGAATGTGGCAGGGATGTCAACCACATGGAATTCCACGTCCATTGCAAAGCCCTCGGCGTCAAGTTTCAGCATGAGAGTCCCTTCTACCACACGGCGCGTGTTGTCATAAGCCTTGACTGCTAGATTGGAGGGCGTGAGGTCAGCCTTGGTGAGCCCCAGACTGTAAGCAACCCTCATCGGATAGTCGTTGATTGCAGACCCATTATCGATTAGCACAGTCGGCACCCAATGTCCCCTACACTTGATGGTGATATGCAACGGGCGATTATGAGCAGTTCCGTCGACAGGTAGGTCCTTCTTGGTGAAAGTGACGGAATGCTTAGAAAGTAAAGGCAGGACTAGGGCAACCATGGCCTCGGGGTTGATGTCAGTTGGCACAGTAAGACCGGCTAGCACTGCAGACAGCCTTTCTCGATGCTCCATTGATGACGATATCAAACCCCAGAGAGAGACGGCGGCAGGGATCCTTTCAAGCTGTTTCAGAATAGCATCCTCTTCAGGTACCCTGCTAGGAATGGCCGGAGCGCTCTTTTGAGCAGAGGGAACAGTGTGTCTTTGATCACTGCTGGGATTGGATGAGCTCCCACCCGAAAGATTGGGCGGTTGGAAAACTCGGCCGCTCCTAGTGACGTTAGCAATCTCCCACCAAGGCGATGTGTCCACAAAGTCCCAGAAATCAGCAGGCACTTCCTCTAGCTTGCCTTTGCCCTTGTCGATCGATGCAACCTGGTCCGGAGCCGTAACCCATTCCAAGTCACTCATGACTAGTCCTTCCCAAAAAGCCGGATCCTGCGCAGCAGCTTCCTCAAAAGGTGTCCCCGGGTTGGTGACGAATGGCACATCTCAGAAGCCTCCGTTCACTAAAGCAGTGTTGACAGTCCAGATTTCTTCTCCCACTTGCATGTCGACCACTCTGTCATCCTTCCACAAGTCAGCTAAGAGGGGGTTCGCGTTCAGGTCGACGATCTCATCAACATCCCACAGATCATCAGGTGGCGCATTGAGAACCATGATTGAGCAGTCCGCACTCGGAGCTACCAAGGGACGTGGCTGATCCAAAGGGACGATGTTGAAGGTTGGTCCCACCACAAGGTCGTACTCGTGCACAGCGTCCGAAAGCGCATCAATCAAAGGTAGGAAGGCCCCCAGCCGGCGGAGCTCATCGGAAGCACTCTCCTTTTTGACGTAAAAGTCCAAGTACTGCTCGTCTATGTCATTGCTAGTGTTGACTTCCCCCACGCTGAGATCCTGGAGCTCGACGGGTTGTACATCGAGTTCTACACCCCACACATATTCCTTGTCTTCCTCTTCGGGCAAGACCGGCTCTGGTTGGTAGAAAAGCATGAACAGCGATAGGCCATCTAACGGGTCGGCTCGTGCTGCGATCCATTCCTCCTCCCACTGGTCTAATTGCTCTTGATCGACCACGGGATCCTGAGGGAAACCCAAGTGATACTGCTCATCCCAGTCGTGAGCTAGCTCTTCCCACTCTCTTGCCCTGTCTTCCAGGTTCCACCCGACGGCTAGCATATTGATACTGACGTCCTCCGGGAAAGCCACAACAGGTTTGGGATGGAAGGTTGGGGTTATATGGTCAGTGGGGTTGAATATGGTGGAGCTAGGTTGGATTATAGCGGAGGTAAGGTTGATTTGGTTGATTTGAGGGTGGCCGTTGTGCTGCGGCATGGAGTTGGTAATCACGTTGGGCTTAGGAGGGATAGGAATGGTTCCGCTATCTACCAAGTCTTGTATCGCATGACGGAGACGATAGCAAGAGTCGGTGTAATGACCAGGCATCTGGTGATAAGCACAGAAAGCGTTCGGGTTATGGCTAGGGGATGGATTTTGGGGTAGTGGGGTTGGATCCAGCGGCTTGAGGTGACCGGATTTGGTCAACCTTTCTAACACTTGAGAGAGTGGAGCTTCAAACTTGGTGAAGTTCCGAGGTTGGTTGCGGTTTCGGGGTTTCGGAGGAGCTTGGACCTGATTGACATCGGCAATGTGATTGGAGTCTTGAGTAGTGCTGCTATCGACAAATGTGGCATTGGCGTAGCTGTTATTACCGAACAAAGCAGCGCTGCTCCCTGTGTAAGCACGGGTTTTGGCCTTGGATCCCGAGGAGGAAGATGGAGGGTCGCTACGCGGCAGAACCCCAGTTTGGAGAGCTTCCTCAATGGCAAGGCCGGATTCAAAGAAGGTGTCCCAATCGGCCCCTTGGACTTGTACCAGATTCTTAGCAAAGTCGGGCAGCAGATTACGGGAGATGATACGGATTTGGTCCTTCTCACTCGGCCGATCGGTCATGACAGCAGCCTTAGTCCTCCAACGCTTGATAAATTCTGCAAAAGACTCTTTTGCATTCATCTTGGTGGACTCTAACTCTCGGGTGGTCATTTTGAGTTGGGAGTTGTAGCTGTACTGGGTGAAGAAGGCCGTGCCAATGTCTTCCCATGTCCTGCGCTTGGAGACGTCGAGAGACAAGAACCACTGAAAAGCTGGGCCGGCCAAAGTCTGAGGGAACAACTGGGCCATCGCTTCCTCTTCGACCCCGTGCAGTTTCATTGCACCATGGTAAGCTAGCAGGTGTGTTTTCGGGTCGCCCGTCCCGTCGAACTTTGCAAAGTCGGGCATTTTGAACCTTTCCGGGAGCCGTGCACTTGGAAAGGGGCAGAGACGGTCCATGTCCAACCCTCCGGCGCTGATTCTTTCAGACTTGGCAATTGACTCCTCCAGTTTGGCCATCTTGGCGATCAGGGCAGCCATTTCGGGATTCGCAGCAGGCTGTTCGGCCGGAATGTCCTCCCTAGCTGGGCCTTCGCGCTCTTGTCTTTCGCCCTCTATCCTTGCGGCTGGAAGCCTTTTGTTGATAAGGGCTTGCAGATTGGTCATAGTAGTATCGGCCTGGTCAGCCCTTTGCTGCATGATGGCTAGGTTGTGCTGGAGGTCGGCTAGAATGGTGGTAAGATTCGGTGGCGGAACATCTGCCATGTCTAGGATTTCTGTCTTGACTGGTTTTGGAGTTACAGGCGGAGATGGAGAGGACGGAGGAGATTCGTGCGGAGTAGTCGGCGGCGAATCCTCCCTCGACAGAGTGCAGAGCTGAGCTTCTGTTGTGCTGAGCAGAAAAGCAGACCCCAGAACAGACCCTCAAACAGACCCGACGGACGTTCCCAAGCAGGTTTGGCTCTTGATTTCGAAGCTCCCCATAGCTCAGCTAAACAGCAAAATAGACGAGCTCAATGACAGCCTGCAACAGTTTATTTTGAAAGAATTGAAAGAAATGGGCATGCCAATGTCGTCGGTGTCCTCCTAGACTCTAACACTAGAGGGAGTCTGAACCCATGCTGTTAGGATGCTGCCATAGAATCCTCGGGTTTCTTTTCGACGGTGTATCCTTGTTTTGAATCGATGGACACCAGAGGATGTCAAGACAATCTAAGCCTTTTGACCGCTCCTTTCTCGAAGTTTCAACTTTGGAGGTCGGAACAACTTAGTGCAGATGGCGTGATACCGTAACCGAGGTGGCCTAAGCAGCACTGTGCTGGAGCCTTGATGGTGTAAGTGATTAGCACTTTAACCAGGGTGGTGTGGGTATCACGACATTCTCTTCGTTGTTCCTAATTTTCTGTTTGAAACTTTGACTAGGTTTAGACAATAGACCTAAACAGTCCTGATTTCCTAAAGTCTCGCTGACCCAAGGATTTTGAAAATTGATTACGCGCAACATCAAGATGCACGACTCTTCATCGGTCCATGGCAGGGCCCTAACAGTCACGAGACAAACTCGAGACAGACCTAAAAGCCGCCCTAGCATGTTCCTACGCAAAAACGGGATGTATGTATGTACAGGCATGCGATAAGGAAAGCAGTAACACATAGACAGTTTATGGGGGTTAGATGCAAGTAATCCTACCCTGCAGGTTCCTGTCTTAGGCTGGAAGGTTCTAGTGCTTTGTACGCATGTAGAGGCCGGCTTTGGCTTAAAGGGGTTCCTCTGACTAAAGCCGCGGTATACCTCCCAATGCAATGCGTGCAGCAAAGCAATGGTCGAACGGTATTACGACTCATCATCGTCCAAGGTTGTTGGGCATTCGAGGACCTCGGGCTCCAGTAAACTGTGCCGGTTACCCAAAACGCCTCAACGGGGCTTATCCAACATCGATGCAAATGGAGAAATGCCGAAGAACAATCAAATGAGAGAAAAGCGCAAGGTTTTGAAAAATGCCTTTTGAAGCTTGGCTCACTTTCATTAATCAATACTTGGAGAAAACTACACAAGTGAACAATAGTAAAAGCCCCAGTTCGGGTTGGTTGGATGCTGAGATCCTATTACGTTACCATCCCGTTCTTCAGTAGCGCGAAGCGTACTGTTTTGACAAGCTTTTTGACAATTGTTCTTTTATGTATTAATCGCCAAATACTAATTAATGCAATTGTCTCCAGCGGAGTCGCCACTGTGGGCACACGGCCCAAGAAAGATCGCCTGATTTTGGTTCGCATGGAATAAATTTGTTTGGGGGCGGCCTTTTTAGAAAATGGCACGGCGAAACGCTTCGATTCAGAGTCGCCACTCAGGTTTTAGCGGTGGGGCACCCAAGGAACCGAACTCGAGAACGCTTGCTACGTTTGCTTTGGTTTGAAAAAGGGTTTGATTTGATTTGAAAAAGGCGTAGACTGGTCCGTCGTCACCTTCGATATCTGAGGTTCGGGAGCTAGGTTACGAGAGGGGAAGGGTTTTATGGCACCCCTCTCGCCCAATCCGGAGATCGGTCTCTACTCGGGCATTTTATAAAACATTTGCATTTTTCTCTCATTTGATAATTTTCAGCCAGTTGGGGCCGAGGAACAGTTAATGGGGGTTAAAATTGTAACAAGTTGCAGTTTATATAACAAAATGCTTATGAATGATGATTTGCTTGCTTGAATTGAATTAACGTAAGAATATAGATTGAGAACAAGCACTGCAAAGAGTTCATCGGATGCGTGAGCGGGCAACATGCTGGCACGCAATGGCCAAGCCACTGCATGCCATCACACCCTGCACAAGCCACCTAAAAGCTGGCGTACACTACCTTGCTGATTTCTTACAGCTCTTACTCTCAACCCTCTGGGCTCTGGAATGGACCAGTGCAGACCCAGGACAAACCACGCAGTTGATAAGATAGCTTAAGCAAATATACAGACATAAGGAATGGCTAAGAGCCATGAAAATAGCAAGGAAGACCCCATAAACAGAGTGGGGAGGAACAAGAGGCCAGGATTGAACTGTGATGCAAGGGCCAGGCACTGGTCTTTGACAAACATGCCGTACGCCACCTTATGGAGGCCGTACGCCAGGCTTGCACGTTACCCAGTGTTTGGCTTTACATCATCTGGGTTCTGGAACATGACCAGAAGTACCCCAGAGGCCTTATAAAGCAAAAGAATACAGGTATTGAATAATACAGTTTAAACAACTCTAATGTACAGAAAGCAGTAAACTGGTTATTAGCATGCTCAAAGTGATGACAGAAAAGAAATAAGAAATAAATGGACACTTCATGATCCCCACGCCAGCAGTGCACATACAGCCAAAGGTGGCGTACGGCTTAGTGAAGCTGGTGTGCGCCATGGTGTGTTCCTTACGACTGATTTATTTTACCAGAGAAGGGCCTGGACTAGTATCAGTTACTAGCTAGAACCTTTTTGGTTCCCCTCATGAGATGAAAACAGAAGGCAACACAAAGGTGGTATACCTTTGGTGCAAGAGATGGAAAGATGGTTGTGAGCTTTAGAGGTTGGAGATGGAGGGTGTATGGTGACTGATCAGTGGTGTGAGGTGTATGGAGCTTCTCTATCTCTCAATCCTTCAATGGGAGAGCAAGGAACAAGAGAAAGAAGAGAGAGAGAGTTTAGGCTATTGATTGTGGCTAACCCTTGCAAATGAATGCAAGGGGTTGCATTTATAGAGGAGAGAGGACTGAGATCAGGGCTGATCGGCTAGGGTTAGGGGCTGATTGGGTTAAAAGAGGAGCCTCCCATGCATTTAATGCATGGGACTAGGTGATGGGCAATGTAGGAAAGAGAGGGGGACGTCCCCTGCAGAATGCAATGATCAGGGGGCTCTGCACTGTACTCTGGTAGTTACAAAGTTTCGAGCACGTGACAGAAAAGCGGTGATTTGACCGGCCTTGACCATGCGTACGCCACCTTCATCCTACCGTGCGCCAGGTCAAACTCAGTCAATGGTCGATGTCCGACACGTGGCACTTTCCTGGCGCACGCCAAGCAGGAGCTGGCGTAAGCAAGGTACGGTTTTGCTGAGGCTTATTTGGCTCTGGATTTGAAGGGTTTGAAGGGGTTTGAAATGGTTTGAAAGAGGAGGGTCCAACACTCAAAGCTCACGACCTTCCATCGACCTCGGAGAGTTTTCAACTGTTTATCATCATAGGGGTAACAAAAGACCTCAAACGTGCTGATCTAGATAGTCCAGGATAGGGTGTCTACATAAACTTGAGTTTTAGCCCGAAATGATTTAGACCGATCATCAGTCCCATCATACAACGCTTGAATTGGTGGAGGAGGTGTCATAAGCAAAGGTAGCCTAACCTTTCTTAGCAAGCAGCAAGTTCGAAAAAGGGATTTTTTTTTAGATGATTATTACCAATTTTTCGTCCACCCAATGTAAAGCTTTACAAAAGGGACATAATGCATCCATCTTGCCGAGAAAATGCTGACATGAATTTACGCGGACTCTAGCATCAACCTCTAATTCCACAGGCATATCTTCTACCTCTTCACTACATAGATTATATTTGGGCGTGAGATTCAAAGGGGATGAGTTTACGTGGGCTGTAGTATCGATCTCTAATTCCATAGCCATCTCTTGTTCTTCATGGAGTTAATTATTGGGGGTAGATCTACAAATATGAAAGGATAAGATTTTAAAGGATATGAAAGGATAAGACTAAATTTATATATTAGCAATTAAATTGTAGTTGTTACCTTTCATTCTGTGTAGCCCAAGATGTGCTATGCATTGAAATCGAACATGAAAGACGACTAACGATCTGTCGCTTATAAGGTTGCTGGACTGTAACTACTCCATGCTCCATGATGTCTCGCGGGTAGGTGTTAGAGAAGGGAAGTAGGTGCCTAAATGTATCGGTTGAATGCACAATAGTGCTCTATCCCTCTCTCTTCGCAAGCGTTGCCCGATTGATACGAAGGGCGATTTTTTGAACTTCATTCTTGTTCTCGCCTTTTACGTTGTGCCAAGGAAGCTTTTGATATTGTGCTATCATTAGTTCCCTAAAATATGAGCACAATTTCTTAGACCTTGTTTCCTAAAAAGAGAGTGTGTAATCAAGTTGTTTCAATTTGGTAAGAAAGGGCAAAAGAATCATACCATTGGAAATGCATTTTCTTTTCCCTTACTTGCAGAAATTAATTTCTCTTTTTCCATGGACTTTGCCTGGGTCATTTCAAGATCTTGCCCCTCCCGGATCACAATACCAACGTTTTTATCTCGAAGATGTCCAAGCTGATGAGAAATACGTTAGATTATAAATAAATGAGAAGATTCTAGTTGAAATTTTGTCCCAAAAAAAATGGATGACCATACCAATAATAAGCATATAGTCGCTAAATATATTATGAAAAGAACAAAAAGACAAATGAATGGTTAAAGAACCAGACCCCCGGGTAAGCATTATCTTTTCTCTTATTTGCATAGATGACTTCTCTTTTCCCTTGGACTTTGTATACTCAATTTCTTTGTCCTAATAAGTAAAAAAACATGTGAGAGAAGATTTTTCCATCCCTTACATGAAAAATAGGATGTGCTTACCCTAAGAAAGCGGATCATATTCATATCATGTTCCACTCAAAGCACATCACTGACGTTTCTGAATATATTGTCCATAGCTTATGGATTGAATGGAGGCTCAGTAGTTGCTTAAGACGTTTCTGTAGTCAGAATGTTTTAGGACAAATAGGTTGAATGTTTCTACACTAAATTGATGGAGAGCTAAGCAGTTCACAATTTCTCTTAAATTAAATAACCTCAATCAATAACTTAGTGAAAATGCCCAAATTACTATCATGAGGGACACTGCGGGAACATGAGACATCTAATTCCAAAACTATCCCCACAAATGTTTTCCCTCCATACAACTGAAAGGGGAAAACATGGAAAACTCTTCACACATTTGGTAACCGCTCCAACAAAATATTTAAACCACGTAACCTCTGATCTCCAGAGGAAAATCGCTTCCCCTAATTGCAGAGCATGCCTGTACCCAATGAATGTAGAAATTGGCACATCAACTCAGCACGTTGGAAGAGTACAGCAATTTCCAATTCGAAAATCTTCATGGCTACCAGAAACCCACTTCATAAGAGAAAAAATGGATACTTTACTCCCCCT
>BPLS01025698.1:0-13335 GCA_019656275.1 Rhododendron kiyosumense
CTCTGTTTCAAGTGTTCTCATCCTAAACCGTGGATGTGATTGTTTTATCTGGTCAAGTGATTTGAAAATTGCATTAGTGTTAATAATATATATTGCGTATTGATAAATCAATACATGCAGAGTTCAACTTCCCTGCCATATGAATCGGAGAAAAAATGTGAGAACTTCAAGAGTTCTTTACACTTTTTGAAAAACAAAATAGGTGGAATTTGTTAGGTTGTATCTTCCGTCTATAAAGTTGATGGAATTAGATGGCGTGAGTCAAATTGATCAAATAATGTAAAGTTCAGAGGTATAATTAATAGTATTCATCGAAGTACTTTGGAGATTTATGAGACATTGAGTGATAGTTTAGTGGTTTTTTTTGAAATTTTCCCTTAACCATTTCCAAAATAATTCCGATTCCCGTTGGCAATCAGCGTTCACTAATGACTTTAAAAAAAAATAAAAAATAAAAAATCAGCCTTCAGTAAGGCTTTGTTTGAATCCTCAACCTTTTGGATTATGAATATTAATTTTTCTCACCAACCTACTCGAAAAGTAATTCTAAATTAATGAGCAGTTTAGAATCTAAAATTTAGATCAATTGTGTGAGACCCTAAAGTTGGGATCACAAAGCATCGATAGTCTACCGGTACAACCTTCATCCATTGGTACCCTAGTCAAACTTTTTTTCCGAAGCAGTGCATTCGGGGCAAATTACTATTACTTTCATTGGGCATTTTACGCATGTGCAAGGATTTTTTCATGTTCTTTCACTGACCTTCACATGTTTCAGACGATCAACAAGGAAATGAAGCCTGTGGAATCTCTGATTAAAATTGATTGGCAGAAATTCTGCTCGACACTTTTGAACTAAACACTTCCAGAGTTTATTTTAAATTCAGACTGTAGAAAACACTTATGGACGACCACGATTTACCCTACAGGGTGCACTATAAGAAGTGTCCTGCAGGATCCCCAGATATATCCTGGAAAAATTATTTTTCAGTGTCCTTGGGTCACTGACACATGGTGTCCGTCCCAAGCTCTTTCGCAATCACACGTTTAATTCTATGATCTCCACACAAATGTGTGGTAGGACAGAGTTCCTTGGTGTCCAGAGGCATTGAATAATTACTCATGTCTTGGGTGGTGTGGACAAGGCCAATTGAGGATCTTATATTCTTATGCGTCGGCAGGCATACGTTTCATGTTCCTAAAATCTCTCATGCTTTAAGCACTTTTGGTTAACAAATAAGAAAAAGACTAGATACGTACACACAATAACTAGCGAGAACAAAGCAGAATGCCTATGCACGCACCTTCAAACACAATTATGGAAATAATTGTGTCTGGAACCGTTCGAAGCATGTGAATCATTGCGCGTTACACGGTTCTCGATACAGTTTTAATTGACCGAGATTGTGTTTAAAAAGTGTGCGTAGCAATAGCATTGCTAAAAATGAAAATCATGTAAAAAGTGGTGCACGGAAATCACATAAATTATTGTTGCACTCTCCTTTATCTAAGTGCAGCATCATTCTTGTTCTTATTCATGAAAAATTGCAGAACTGATCGTTCGTACATTATTTTCCTAAAAATGAAAATGATGATTTTATAGTTTCACATAAATTAAAACAACAAAAATGAGTGCATCTAAATAAAGTGTTAGGGTGAATGGGGATTGGGGACTAACTTGGTCTTCATTTTCATAGACAGTTGTATTATTAACATTTATTAATTAAACATTTTTTCAAAAGTTTTTTTTGGGAACAATCATTTATGTCTATGAAAGCAATATGAAAAGTATAAAAACATGGATTGAATTTGATTTTTTTGTTTAGAAAAAACTATAAAAAGACAATTTTCTTACTTTTGTCTTCTTAAATAATATTTTGTCATATTTTTTTTTTGCTGTTATTTAGCTCGTTGGAAAATAATCCCAGAAAATTTTAAAAAGAATCTAACCAAAATTCAGAAAAGACGACCAATGCAGTTTTTTTTTTTTTTCCCTTCAGAACTTTCACAATTTTGAATTGGATTACTGGCCTCAAAATCAAGTTGTCTTTCTAGTCATTGGTGCCTCTTAAAACACATCAAAAAATTATTTGATGCTTCATATATTCGTGTGATCGAAACACCGTACACATAAGCTTACACTCCACATGCATAAGAATTTGCTTAAATGCGTTTGAGAGGAGTGTCGGCTGTCCAATCGGCCACGGAACAGGTGCACATGAAATGCCCAGTGGGCGGTAACTAGAAAAATAACTAGCATTTTTCTTTTGTAAAAAGCATTGGATACTACGTGATGATGTCCCAATCCGTAATTACTTCACGTACGTTTGGGACGGGCATATACATGCAAGACTACAATTTTGCAGACAACACACATGATGTTAGGTGATACTGACCTTTGAGGTGTTGATGATCACTCTTGTGGTTGTGGCTCAAATGGTGGTCCGTACTCTGAGTTGTTTATTTGTTTATTTAATCGTTTTAAGTGTGTTTATTGACTTAGACTTTGTTTGGAGCCTGTAGAAAAGGAAAGAAAGGAAAAGAAAATAAAATGGAAGAAAAATAAGAGGAAAAAGGAAAGAAAAATTTATTATTCTCAAAACTTAAAATTGTTATTTTCTTCTTTCTTTCTCTCCCATCCAAACAATAGGAAAATTTTATTTTTATTTTTATTTTATAGTTTTCCTTTCTTTTTCTTTTCTTTCCTTAAGTTCCAAACAAAGCCTTAATTGCAAAAATAAAAGTTTTTTTTTGGTTTTGTTTTGACGGTTTCCAAGTTTCGGATTCAAAATGTCTGGAATTGCAGTTTAATATTCCTGTTGCCACTTGAGCCACTCCTCGGCCTCATGAAAACAAAAGGAGGAGTGTGTTTTTTTGTTGCAATCCAACAGTGCATCATTAATTTCACATGCTCTTTCTGATTCTTTAACGTTTCTCACCTCCGAAATTAATCCCATGAATTTTAGTCCTACAACCACTACTATAAATATAGCAAACCACTATCTCTTCGTTGCATATCAGAAAAATTTAGCCCATACTCTCATATACAATTAGAGCGGTGTCGTTCAGCACTCTCCCTCTCTTATTTAGCCTTCACAAAGTAATTCCGAGGAAAGGAGAAACAAAAATGGAGTTAGTAAAAGCTAATTCCACTGTCCCTGTGCCAATCACAAAAACTAGTAAAGTGTCCGATGATCATGTCACTCAGCGTCGCTCTGCAAATTTTCATCCCAGTATATGGGGAGATCATTTTCTCTCCTACGACTATGATGTCACGGTATAGTTTAGTAACACTAAGTTTTAGTCCTCCGCATTGTTGAACTGCTCAAGTCCATTGCATGGCACGTTGGGCCTACTCTGTAAAAAATCAGTTCCAAGGGATATCGCGATAGGTATATTTTTTGGATTCAAAGGGGTGAAACTGTTCAACTGTTCAGTTTTGCTACTTACGAATTTAGAAAACATACCTATTGATATCTCTTGGAGCTGATTTTTTAAAGGGTCTCATAAAAAATTATTAATTTTAATATGTATGGATATTTGTTTGTATTTTTGTGAGGTCCGGAGTAGGCTCCATGTGGCACGCGGTGAACTTGTACGGTGGAACAATGTGGTGGCCGTAGCATTGTTGGTATAGTAATTAATTAGCTATTTATGCCCCATGGCTAGAAATGTTTGGCTTCCATGGGATTCTAACATGGGATCTCATGGAGGACAAACACTTAATAGCTTTCTCATACCCACTTGGCCAAATCCCTTGGGGTTATATTTGGCTACGTGTGATGGCTAAGTGTGATGCATCCTCATCTCTCCTTGATTTACCATTTCGAGTTTTCAATAAAATTTTGTTTTGCCGATCCAAAAAAAAAAAAAAACCGAAATGCGAATGCTTTTTTTTTTTGTGGATAGGTAATAAAATTTTATTAAGAAACTTGACAAATGGTACATCAAGTTAGGGAGAGGGAAAGGGAAATTCAACAAAAATTAGATGAAAACACCTGTTGGGACAAAGGCTAAAACACCTAATAAACCTCAAGATGCCCAGATAAAACAATAAAGCTCAACACCCAAAGGGTAAAAGCCCAAATATACAAATCAGCCCAAATCCAAGGTAAGGGCCAAGAAGGGCACAACCAAACCCTAAATCCCCAAGATCCAAACAGCACCGGACCTAATCACTGCCACACCCTTCGCCGCCGCAACCACCCACCTAGACCATGACCCAACTGCCTACGCCGTTGCGATACCCACGAGCTATCGGATTCCACAAGGCGCCACCAAGCAACTGTCAATTCGGCCCTCACAAACGGTTGGAAAATAGGTAGCCAAGCTTCCATACGCCATCGTACACAGCTGAGCCGAAATCCACCACCATTAAGCAAAAGCAGACCAGCACCGCCACCCAATGCCGCCAACCGATGATCTGCTGAAGCCCATCCACCACGAGGTCGCCGTCTTGCCGTTTGGCATAAGACCGACTGCACCCAGCAGTGCAGCCGGCGAGGAGACCCCGAGATCCGCCTCCACCAAACCCCGCCGCGCCTAGCCGTTAGGACAACTGGTAACCCCTAGATGTAGTTATCGGCGGGCAAACAGAGGCTGGAGAGAACGAACCAGACAGAAGGCAACGCCGGAATGACAGAGAAAAAGGAAAATCGCTGGAAGGAGTGGGGTGGAGCGCCCGGGGGGAGGAGGGAGAAGGCGGCGCCTCCCCCCCCCAGGCTGAGAACACTAGTCGGCGTGCTTTGTTTACGCTATTTGAAGATGTTAAGACATGGTTATAATTATTTAATTTTCCTGTAGGAAGTGGATATCCACGTGAAGCGAAATCATCAACAGCTTAAAGAAGAGGTGAGAAAGCAGCTAGTGGAAGCTAAGGGTGAACCTTCACAACAGCTAGAGCTTATTGATGCAATCCAACGCCTAGGAGTGGCCTACCATTTCGAAATAGAGATTGAGAAATTATTACATCACATATATGAAACCGATCATCAAAGTGCTCAGAAAAATATGAATAATGATGAGGATCTTTACACGACTGCTCTCTCATTTCGATTACTTAGACAACAAGGATATCCCATCTCTTGTGGTAAGTCACCTTTGTGTCTTTTATTGTTATGGAAAGTGATTTTTTTTTTTCGGCGATGGGAAATTACATTACTCCCTCTGTCCCAAATTGTTGTCCCTATTTCCTTTTAATTTATAATATTTTTTATATTCAATATAGATATTATTTGATAGATCTCAATTAACTTTGTTAAACAATGATTTCGAAACCTATAAAAAACATTATAGATTGTGAAATATAGATAATTTTTTGAGAGGTCCCAAAAAGAAAATAGACACAACAATTTAAAGCAGAGGGAGTATTTTAAAAACAAACAATGAAATCGAGAACGATAGGATGAAAAAAGCAACGAGAAAGTTTTAGAGAATGCATATATACTCTATTAGTGCTGTTGCTCGCTACAACTCAACGTACTCTTAAGCCTCACTTTTTGGTGATAAAAAGCAAGAAGAGAAACAAATAAATTTCATTATGTAAATTGATCATGCATGTTTTTAATGGTTTAAGCAGATTTGTTCAACAAACTCAAGGACAATGAAGGGAAATTTAAAGAATCATTGATAGGTGATGTGAGAGGATTGTTGAGTTTGTATGAAGCTTTACATCTGAGGGTGCATCAAGAAGACATGCTAGATGAAGCAATGGAATTTACCAGCACTCACCTCAATTCCGCACTACCAAACTTGAGCAATAATCCAATTGCAGCACAAGTAGTTCATGCTCTAGATCAGCCTATTCACCTGGGCTTGACAAGGCTCGAGTCAAGGCATTATATCTCCTTCTACGAAAAAGATGATTCCCACAACAAAGTTCTATTGGATTTTGCGAAATTAGATTTCAACTTACTACAGAAATTGCACCAGAGAGAGCTAAGCGAATTCACAAGGTGACATAATATGAACCGTTCAATAAGCCTATCTAGAAGCTCTTCATTAGTTAGTTAGTTTTTTTTTTTCTCGGTAAAAGAATTTTATTAATCTCTGAAAAGATACAAAGATTAAAAGGATAAGGGCATTCGAAGGAAAAATTACTAACCTAAGGTTGTTTCGCCTGTATCGTCTTTTTTGAAGACTTTTTCGCTTTTTGAAAAAAAATGCTACATTATCAGTTCATCTTCACAAAGAAATCCGGGGTATTACATGTTAGACCTATGTTTTACATACAATCAATAATACATCATTTTGCTTTTCTTAACCGTACAATTTTTGAGTTTAGGTGGTGGAAAGATTTGGACGTTGCAGGGAAACTACCTTTCGCTAGAGACAGAGGGGTGGAGTTGTTCTTTTGGATATTGGGAGTGTACTATGAGCCCCAATATTTTCCTGCTATAAGGATTCTAACCAAATTGATTTCCTTGATTTCCATTAATGATGACTTATATGATGCTAGCAATGCTACCATCGAAGAACTTGTGCTCTACCACGATGCAATTCAAAGGTTAAAATTTCTCTCTCCGTCTTGATCTTAAACTATTTTTTATTTGACCTGTTCTCACAAGAGTATCAAAACCTTGAAATGTTATAAGTTGAGATTCCTAGACTGTGTTTGAATCTTGAATTTGTGATGGAACGTTATCAACTTATGCTAGAGTATAAATTAATTTCGAAATCTAAAAGTAGAATGTAAAGTTATTATCTAAATTTGGTTTCCACAACTATTGCCATACCCCTTGGTCAATTCCCATAACCTAGTTGGGTTTTCAGGTGGGATGTCAGTGCCCCGGATCAACTTCCAGACTACATGAAACACTTTTATCAGAAGATTTTGGATACTTACAACATGATTGAGGATGAAATGGCCAAACAAGGAAGATCATATCGAGTCGAATACGCCAAATCTGCAGTACTTCGCCTCGAACAAACTGACTTCTTTGTTTAATTTTTACAGTTTATTAGAAGTTAGAATTCCGTCCAATAGTACTTACTCATTAATTGTCCTCAAAATGAATTGCAGTTGAAAGATATGGTTAGAGTATACTTGATTGAAGCCAAATGGTATCACCAAGGTTATGTTCCAACCATGGAAGAGTATATGCCTGTTGGAAAATTGAGTGCTGGTCTCCGATCACTTGCGACTGCTTCCCTTGTTGGAATGGGAGAGGTTGCGACCAAAGAGGCCTTTGATTGGGTTATCAGTGATCCTTTAATTGTTGAAGCTTCTGGAGTGATTGGCAGGCTCATGGACGATGTCGTTTCCCATGCGGTAAGATCGATTGAGGATATAACTTGATCTAAAGTAGCCATAGACACATAATACAGCACATATATATATATTATTATGACATCAATCCTTCGTACTAACTCTTTTTTCATGCTAACATTTGTGATGGTGCAACTGTAGTTTGAGCAAGAAAGAGGTCACGTAGCCTCAGCAGTTGAATGCTACATGAAACAATATGGTGCGACAGAAGAAGAGGCCGTTGCTGAATTTCAGAGACAAGTTACAAGTGCATGGAAAGACAACAACTCAGAGTGCCTCCGCCCAACAGCTGTCCCAATGCCTGTCCTCTTGAGAGTTTTCAATGTGGCACGAACGTTTCATATTGTGTACAAGGATGCAGATAGTTACACACATTCTGGGGCCAAGTTCAAGGAAATAGTGACCTCAGTACTCGTTGATGCTGTGCCAATTTGAAATCTCTCTTGCAAAAGGTTGAGCCCGATGATACGGTGCCAAGTAGGAATGTTGTGTGATGTTGCAATAGCCAATTTCTGTTTTCAATAAAAGATCTATTTTTCCTTTCTGTTTTCATGTCCCAGTTGTGTAGAAAGGTGAGGTAGAGCGAGGAGGAGGGCAAGCACTTGTATGTAACGAGTTAATTGGGATGAAATGCTCGATCCCATCTCTATCCCTTTGATCAATAAAATTCCCATTTCAATCTATCTCTACTTCCCCTTGTATCACCCGAAGATCAAGTAATCTTATGATCACCTATTTGTATCGCTATGCCGTGAACAACTAGATGATTTCCACAACAAAACTCTACTGGAGTTTGCAAAATTGGAATTTAACCTATTGCAAAAGTTGCACCAGAGGGAGCTAAGTGAAATCACCGGGTAATCGCCTTCGTTTGTTGATAGGTGCGTAAATATGTCTATTTGCGCTCCATAACTTAGACTTGTTATGTCCATTTAGTATGTTATTTGAGGTTTGATGCTTGTTATTTATGTTTCAGAACTCATGGAGCAGATGAATAATATTTGGAGCTAAAGTGCCAAGTTGAATTTTATTTTGTATCAAGCAAAGCCGGCGCCGATGAAATTAATCAAGCGATTGATAAAATAAAGCGAGAAGCATTGGATCAAATTCCTGCTAGCCTTTGCACGTGGGTGTGGCTGGAAATTATCATGGGCCAATGATGTTGGGCTGATTTTGGAGAATTGGAATATGGCTTGTGGACACAAAGGAAACGTGGAGGCCGGGAGGTAATCTGATTAAGATTATCAATGGGTCAATACTAGGACTTCTAGTCTAAAAAAAGGTTTTAGACGGCAAGGAATATAAAAAGGAGGCGAGGGCTCTTGCTGACGGATCCCCCACGCACGCACAACAGAGAAAATAAAGGGCTGCGCTCTCGACTTCGGAATCACTCTGTCAGAGAAGAAAGGTGCTGGGATAATCTTCTTGGATTCCCACGTACAGACAAAACAAAGAAAGGGATTGCCGTGATATCTTCTTGGAATCCCGCGGACCAGGCGACTGCCGAGATTAACAAAGGGGCTGCGAGGTTTAGCTTTTTGTTTTGAATATTGTTTATTTTTGTTCCGAGTTTTCCCTTTCAGTTTTGAAGCTTCGTTTAATTATTCGCACTCCGATAATTCGTTTTAATTTCTGTTATTTATAAAAGTTGTTTGTTGGTTCTTGTTTAACTTAGATTTCTTGTTTATTTTTCATCTCGCTTAGTAGAAGTATGTTTTAATTTAAGGTTTCTTTCGTTTTTTAGTTGATGTTTAGTGAGTAGTCGTATGAGTAGGGTTGCGGGGTGATTAGCACACCGTGGCCAGTTCAGGCACTGCTCTTATTTTCAAACAATGTAAAATTGATTTAAGATTGGAAAAATATTTCCCGCGGACAAATCCAGGCATTGTCGGCGCCCATGTGAACGGGGGAATGGGGGTCCAAAACTCATTTTCCGCTGCGCATGGGTAAACGGCGACCACAGGGTTTCGCATCTTGCGGGGTATCTTTTCCAATCTTAAATTGAACGTTTTTAAGAACATCAAATGGAGCAGGTTATTCTGGACTGGTTGCGAGTGTTATGAACCCTACCACCGTACCTTTTCTTTTAATTATTTGAAAACTACAATCAATTCATAGATTTAGTTAATCTTTCATCAATCAACAAGGGGTGGCTACCTAGGAGCCCGTTTAATTAGAACAACCCGAATTTTTAGTCAGCACACGTCACCGTCTTTGTGGATTCGACTCCGGACTTACCGGATATTATGCTGCATCGGTTTCCGCCCTACGCTTGGGGCAACCCATTATTTTAGGTCTAGAAATCGGTCAAGCATTTTTGGGGCCGTTGCCGGGGACGGTACGTGTGTTAAGAATTCGGGTAGTTATTTTTTTTATTTTGTTTTCTTTTTAGTTCTTTATTTCTTTTTTAATTGTTGAAAAGCAAAAAAAAAAAAAATGGCTGATTTTGCAAGATGGTTTGGAGATTATATAAGACAATTTGATTGTCCAATGTCACTTCCTATATTTTATGGTTTGGGTTCAGAAAATCCTTTTTCACATGTACATAATCTTGAGGAAGCTTTTGGTAGCGATGAGGTGGCTCTTTTACATGTATTTCCAGCATCGTTGCGTGATAGTGCTCATGATTGGTTTAATTGTTTGAGTCCAAGATTGACATGGAATGAGATTGTAATACAGTTTTTCAAAACTTTCAATCCCTCATATGAGACTCATATGCTTTTACAAGAACTATCAGATTTCTCTCAACAAGATGATGAGTCTCTGTCACAGTGTTGGGAGCGATTTAAATTTGTCTTATTCTCTTGGTCAAGTTTTAATTGTGAGATTGGCAGTCTTCTGGCTACCTTTTGTCATGCTTTAAATCCTAAGATATGCGAGGTGGATTTTAGGTCCACTGATGAATTTTTGGATAAAAACCCTGAAGATGCTTGGGATTTCTTAGATGACTTAACCCAAAAACTCCAATTTTGTGAGTTGATTGAAAGTCCCAGGGATACCAATTCTGATGAGAGAGAAAGAGAGGAAATAGAGCCGCTTTCCGAGGATACCAATTCTGATGCGAGAGAAAAAGAGGAAATAGAGGCACTTCCCGAGGATATCAATTCTGATGTGAGAGAAAAAGAGGAAATGGAGCTGCTTGTCATTAGTGAAGGCTATAAGCCTTTTGAGGAGTCATTGCCTATAGTTGCACTAGATTATATGCCTTTTGAGGAGTCATTGCCAATAGTTGCACTGAATAATCAAGTACTCTCACCTCTAGATTGTGCCACCCCTACTACTGAATCTCCACTTTTGCAAGAGTTTTTAAATGTAGAGCTGATTGATTTTCTTGGTGTTGATAAATTTAATTTAGTTTATCATCCATATCTTGGGGACTTTGTCAATACTTTGAAAATTGATCTAGTTTGGGCTAAGCACTTGGTTGAATTTAAGTGCCTAAAACGAATTCGGCAAATGCGCTATTCAAAGTATCTTATCTTGTGGCAAGGCCGAGTTCAATTTTTGTTAGAAGGTGTAGAATGGAGAGCTATGTTCATTGTCTCAGCTCTCGTTGGCATAATAAATGTTCGATACATACGTTTGGCTGCTCGTACATAAACTTTTTTTTTTTTGGTCTGGTATAGCCACCCGTTTCTCGTCTGAGAAATTGGGAGAAAAGTAGTACCCGTGTCTTTCGCGTGAAGAATTAAAGTGGATGGTTTTTTTGTATTTTTTTTTCTTTCTTACCTTGTTTATTTCTTTTAGTTATTTTTCTTGCTGTCTTGGAGACTAACATTTTGCAGGTTGTTCGATCCAAGTTGAGGGGTCTCCCTCTCTCTCTAATTTATTCTGCTTAGCCCTCCTTTTCGAGGTGATATCTCTCCTATCGTTTTCGTTTATGTCCGATCTTTATTTTTTTTTCATGCTTTCAATGCGGACATTGAATAGTTCAAGTTGGGGGGAGGAATCACTTTGTTCTTTATCTTGTTAATAATAAAAAATTTGAAAATTAAAAAAATAACTTGTTGGATTCTTTCTACTTGAGACTTGGAGATTGCAATGTTTACTTGTTGGTTGCTAGTGTTGAGAATTGTTGGGCATTACTTGAATATGATGTTGCATGGTAGTTCTTTTTGCTAACTTGGAGATAGAAATTTATTATGGCATACACTTTTAGCATCTTTGCACTGCACGCTTCTTGGACCTTGACTACTTGTGAGTTGTGACTTGAGTGCTTTCAATGGCTAGATTAGTGGAGACTTATGCCCATGTGAGCTTTAGTGCCTTACCTTTCTTTGGAGTGGTGTCACATAAATTCTTCGTTTGTCGTAAAAAAAAAAAAAAAGGCTTAATCGTTGTTGATCTCATTATCTTTTTGTCGTCAAGTGTTGAGACTTAATACATGCCTACTATTTTATTCTTTTGGATTGAATCGTTACTTGGTTGTATTGCCCTTAGGAGAGGATAATAGGCCATCTTTGCTAATTGAGCCGGTTCATTTCTTTTTCTCAAATATTTATCCTTGCGAGCCACATTGAGCCTCTTGCATGAGCCTTTTTCTTGTTAAACTTCACCAACCATATTGTGTCTTGAGAATGGCAAGTTAATCATGTGATTTTTAATTTTTGAGGAGAAGAGGGTAAGTGTGTTTGAGAATGTTTTACTCAAGTTGCGGTATTCTTCCCGTGTTAAAAAAAAAGGTTGAAACTTGAATGAAAAAAAAAGGGAAAAGAAAAGGGAAGACTCCAATATACTTGTTGCAAGAAAGAAACAAGTTGTTTCATCGTGGAATTGTGAAGGGTGAAATATAAGAGAGATGTGGCGGAGTTGAAAAGAATGATAAGAGGGTGCACATTGTTACATTTGCCCTATGTTGTTATAGCCGATTCTCGGACACTTGCTTATGATTTATCCTAACTTTTGAAGCACTTTTCCTTACCCAATGATATAACCGAATAAAAGTCCTATTTGATCTTAGGGGCAATGGGTTGTGGATCGAAAGATAGATATAGTCTCCAATGCTTGATATTCCTTCATGAGATCGTGTGTCTACTTTAAAAAGCTTTCTCTTCGTGTCTAAAGTGTGTGAGTTACTTTGATTCCTTATTGCATAACTTCCGCTCGCACACATTGAGAGTTTATTAAATGCACCATGTTTCGAGTGTTTTCTTTTGTCGAGTGCATGACACAGTGAGAATTGAAGTTGAGACTCGGTCCGGAGAAAGTACTGGGTTGTGATTCACTTGTGGTTAAGGTCCTTACTCACATACACTAAGCTTGGATGCCATAATTTATTTCTATGTTTTGATAGCCTCTAGAACTATTTTCGCATATGCTATATTCTTGGCATTGGCGTATCAATGAGTCGCATTGCAGGTTTTTTGGGTTTCAAATAAAAGGATCTACGGTGTTTTGTGGGTGATCACTGCTGAAAACTCTCACGAGACTTCACTCGTCCTACTGGGACCACCCGGGGGTTTAAAAGATCTATCCCTTAGTTATTTGTTTTTCTTTTCTTTGCTAGGGACTAGCAAAGTTTAAGTTGGGGGATGTGATAGGTGCGTAAATATGCCTATTTGCGCTCCATAACTTAGACTTGTTATGTCCATTTAGTATGTTATTTGAGGTTTGATGCTTGTTATTTATGTTTCAGAACTCATGGAGCAGATGAATAATATTTGGAGCTAAAGTGCCAAGTTGAATTTTATTTTGTATCAAGCAAAGCCGGCGCCGATGAAATTAATCAAGCGATTGATAAAATAAAGCGAGAAGCATTGGATCAAATTCCTGCTAGCCTTTGCACGTGGGTGTGGCTGGAAATTATCATGGGCCAATGATGTTGGGCTGATTTTGGAGAATTGGAATATGGCTTGTGGACACAAAGGAAACGTGGAGGCCGGGAGGTAATCTGATTAAGATTATCAATGGGTCAATACTAGGACTTCTAGTCTAAAAAAAGGTTTTAGACGGCAAGGAATATAAAAAGGAGGCGAGGGCTCTTGCTGACGGATCCCCCACGCACGCACAACAGAGAAAATAAAGGGCTGCGCTCTCGACTTCGGAATCACTCTGTCAGAGAAGAAAGG
>BPLS01025700.1:0-15908 GCA_019656275.1 Rhododendron kiyosumense
GATTGAGCTAATTCAGCCCAAACAATTTTTGGCACGCCCGGTGGGACTCGAAGGTGTCAAAATGCCAAGGCTTCGAAAGCAAATAGGAACACCCATGGGTGATCTAGCGCCAGAAGAACAAGCTGTGCCAGAACAGGCACCAGAGATAGGAACGCCAACGAATCCTGGTTTTCCTCAATTGGCTTTAGAAATCGAAGAGGAGCCTCATTATGAAGAGCCCTCCTATGAAGTACCTCCTGAGGAAGTACCTCCAAGCTTCCAAAAAGGACAAGCCAGTGGCAAAGACCACGATAGAGAGGAAGTATTTAGAGAAATGATGGTTGCTTTTCGAGAGATGGCTCAAACCCAGAGAGCCATGATCAAAAGCATGAAAAATAGGTTGCCCGACTTAGAGGCAGCAAGGAATAGCCCAGGGGATAATGGGCTAAATAATCATGCCAACTCGAGCACTCACCAAAGTCCCTTCGAAGGAAGGCTTGGAGAGGGGGTTGGAAGAAGTAGGATGAAATCTAGAACAGGTAAGGAAAAGGTGTATCCAGATGAAATACCACAATCTTGGTATGAGCCTGTGAGACCTACAAAACCTGTCCTAGAGACTCCAAGGCAACCTCATGGTGTTCACATAGGGGTTCGACGGAACCCTAGAGAAAGACAGAGTATGAATCCTCTTTTCGAACCCACATTTGGGGGATTGGAAGATGAGTCAGAACCAGAATTGGTTCATAAGCCTGAGAGAAGGGGTGAAAACCCACAACACCCTCGCCAAAAGGTCCCAACTATCAAGAATCCTTTCATTAGGTCTGTTCGAACTAATGAAGCATTTGATGAAATGCAACAGCCACCGTATGGGAGGATTCCTAGAGAGAGACAGGGGGATTTAGACACGACAAGGGGAGTTTATGAGGACGGCCCCCTAGGACCAGAGCTTCCTGTTGAAAATCAGGAGCAAAACTTCCTCATAAGCAATCCAGTACTAAGGGACCAAGTCATGGGTCTCATACAAGAGGTTTGTGGACCTCGAACTCGGGGGGTACAACCTCAAATTTATAGAAAACCATATCCAGAATGGGTAGACACGACTTTCCAAATCCCTCGAGAGTTTAAAATCCCAGATTTTACCTTGTTCTATGGGGATGGGAGACAGTCCTCTATAGAGCACATAGCAAGGTTTTCTGCCCAGTGCAAGAATTTGGCTCAAAATGGCTTCATGAAGTTGAAGTTATTCCCAAATTCTTTGTCCGGGCCAGCTTTTGCATGGTATACTAACTTGCCACCAGAATCGATAGCTGATTGGTTTCAAATGGAAGAGGCGTTCCATGCGCAATTCTTCAACGCTGAGCCTGAAGTCTCTATGGCAGACTTAGCAAGGCTGAAGCAGAAACCAGATGAGAAAGTAGTAGATTTCATATCTAGGTTCAAAAGAGCAAAGACCAAATGCAAACTTCGACTGCCAGAGGCAGAATTCGTAAGATTAGCACAAGATGGTTTAGAAAGAGAGCTTCGAAAGAGGTTTGATTCTACAGAGTTTAGGGACTTTGCAGATTTAACCTATAAAGTGGCTAGATACGAATCACTGCTAGAAGAGGATATGGACAGACATAATTCCTCTTACCCTACGTATTATAGGGACCCCAACTATGAGATCGATGCTGCAGAAATTATAGAGCATGATCCTTGTGTTTGTGAGCCTTTGATTCAAAAGCATGTATCTCTAGGACAGAAATTCAAACAAAAGGAAATTACTAAAGTGTACTCTTTTGATATAACAAAAGCTGACGAGATTTTTGATTTCTTGTTAAGAAAGAAAATCATCAAGCTGCCTTCGAATGTGAAACTTCCCACAGCAGAGGAAAAGAATGGGAAGACTTATTGCAAATGGCATGATTCTTGGTCCCATTCAACTAAGTCTTGTAATGTTTTCCGTGACAGGATTCAAGAACAAATCAAGAAAGGAAGGATCAAATTTCCAGAAAAGACTATGGGAATTGATACAACGCCTTTTCCAAAGGTAGAAGAAGTCAACACCAATGTGCCCTCCTCACTGGCTCGAACTGTCAAGAAGTATTGGCAAGATAAGGAGGCACCAGTGAACATGAATACTGTTCAATATGGAAGAGGCAGGCCACACGCTTGTTATCCTCGAGGCATGGGAATGAGGCCGACGCCCTATAAACGAAATGGTGATGGGTTGGCTTCACAGAGATTCTCAGGTAATAATCATTTGCCCATGTTGGAAGCTTCATTTTTGGAGTGCCTGTGTGTAGGTTGCAGGGCCAACTATCTGGTTTTTAAGGACTTGGATAGGAAGGGCGTGAGTTTCTTCCCTAAGGAGACGGGAATGAAGAGATTGGCCCCAGTACAAGCAAGGCTAAGTAACAGTAAGCCTTGGTTGGCACCAAAGAGGGATGTGCCCACTAGCCCTGTCCCGGCCATCCACAGAAGGGAGTTGCCACCTTCGAAGAAGGCCAACATTGGTCAGACAGATGAGGCACCAGGAGAAGCCACACAAGAGGAATTCACTTTGGTGAAAGGGGTTCCTGATTGGTTTCTCAGGCAAGTCAAGCCAGATCTGTTCCAAGGATACAAAAGTTCCAACAGAAATGAGAACAGAACTTTCAAGCCACCAGCCTCGAACTCAGGAAACTGGGTGTTAATTAGGGATCCCAAATCCCAAATACCACAAATGGTTCCATTGCTTTCAAGAACTCAGAAGAGGAAGCTCCAGAGGAAATACACGCTTTTCCAATCAGGAGAATCCTCAACGGGGGAAGAATCAGGCAGGAGAGCAAGGCCTAATCCACGGTTTGACAGGGTTAAGAGGGACCCAGAAGAGTTTCGAGCCCAGTATCATGAGAGGGAGACTTTGAAGAAAGTAGCCTCTGCCATGCTCGAAGAAGATCTTGATCCACCTTCTCCCAATTCATTGGCTAGTTACCAGTCCGGGTTACTCGAAGCCATGTTGGTAGAACAAGAAGGAATCGAAGGGAGCTCCTCACCTATGGAGCTATCAACACAAGAGGTTGAGAGCAAGGAATCTAAGGAAACTGAGGCGCCTGAACCAGCCAAAGAAAGGGCAACAATCCAATTTGGCAAGCAGCCAGAGGTGCAGGTGAATATGGTGTATCCATGCTCTATGGATTTCTTCAAGAATGGCCAGACAATGAAAGGCCAAGGTGATGCTTGGTCAGACTTGGGCAAGCCAGTTAACTTTGAAGAGGCACTGAGTGATGAAGAGTTGAACATCATATGCAACAACTGCGACTTGGAAGAGGTGGCTCAGATTGAGATGGATGAGAACCTGGTATGTGAAATTGAGCAGAGTCAAGAGAGTTTGGAGGTAAGCTCAAAGGAAAGTGCTTGTTTTGTCCCGGAGTCCATGTCTGACGTCGAATACCCCTTGGTAATAGATTTAAATTATGTGGAAATTTCATATCCATTTAAATTACCTACTAATGCAATGAGACAACATTTGCGTCCATTATATATTACTGCATATTTCGATGGAGTCCCACTTAACAGAATCCTAGTGGATAATGGAGCTGCAGTGAATATTTTGCCTTTCCAAACCTTAAAAAAGCTAGGGAAAGGAAAAGCAAAATTGATTCCAACTAGCACATCCATTGCAGGATTTACTGGGGAGAGTCAACATGCCAGGGGAATCATCTCCATTAGATTGGCAGTGGGAGGCATAGAGACTGATACTGCTTTCTTTGTAGTTGACACATATGCTAAATATAATGCTTTATTGGGAAGAGATTGGATTCATGTTAATGGATGTATCCCTTCCTCCATGCATCAGGAGTTAATGATTGTCAAGTATGACAAAGGCAAAGAAGTGGGTGTTGAAGGAGTCAAAGCTGATCCACATCCATTTAGTGCCACAGCAAATTTTGCTGAAGCTGAAATGTACAAATCAGATGTAGTTCCTTTGAGTGAATTACTGCAAGCAGCCACTTACCCAACCAACGAGATGGAACTGGGAGAATTGGCAGAGCTGAAATCAAAGCTGAAACAAACTGTTGATTATGAATCAGACACCCCAAAAGATGATGCCGCTTGGATGTAAGTCCAAGGAAGAGGCAGAAGAAGAGGCCAACTCTTTGGCTTTGGTGAGATATGTCGCTTTGGGGATCGAGCAGAAGATTCAGGAAGACAATGTATGGGAAGATGTTATGCAGAATGATAAGCCTCATAAGGAGGAAATCCAGAGTGCTTCTCCAGGGCAGGTTGAAGCTCAAGACCTTCTAGAGGAAGTAAAATTGGGGGACGAGCAAAACCCCAACCCTGTGTTCATTAATAAACAGCTTGAACCAGAGGTGAAAGCTGGGTTAATAGCACTATTGAAAGCGAACAAAGATTGCTTTGCATGGAGTTACAAGGAACTGCCTGGATTGGACAGGGAATTGGTGGAGCATAGATTGCCTATCAAGCCACAATTTAAACCTGTAAAGCAGCCAACCAGGAAGATGAGTCCAGAAACTATTGCAGGAGTCAAAAAGGAGATGCAGAGGCTTCTGGATGCAGGTTTTATTAGAACAGCCAGGTATGTCGAATGGTTGTCCAATGTGGTTCCAGTCCCTAAAAAGAATGGGACTATCAGGATCTGTGTTGACTTTCGAAACCTAAATACTGCAACTCCTAAAGATGAATATCCAATGCCTAATGTGGATACACTTGTGGATGGTTCAGCTGGACACAAGATATTATCCATATTGGATGGGCATTCGGGGTATAATCAAATTTGTATTGCAAAGGAAGATGTGCATAAAACAGCATTTGCTTGCCCTGGTAATATTGGCATCTTTGAATGGGTCAAAATGCCATTTGGACTAAAAAATGCTGGAGCCACTTACCAAAGGGCTATGAATGCCATTTTTCATGATTTGGTTGGAAGTTTTCTCGAGTGTTACATAGATGATATCATTGTGAAGTCAAATTCTGATGAAGATCACCTGAAACACTTAGAAAAGGCATTTCAACAAATGAAGCATTATCAGTTAAAATTAAATCCAGAGAAGTGTGCTTTTGGAGTGTCAGCTGGAAAATTTCTAGGATATTTAGTCCACAGCAAAGGAATACAAGTTGACAAAAACAAAGCGAAGGCTATTATTGAAGCCAAAGCGCCTTCCACAAAGAAGGAGTTGCAAAGGTTTCTTGGTCAATTAAATTTCCTTCGAAGGTTTATATCTAACACTGCAGGGAAAACTAAAATCTTCTCTTCTTTGTTGAAATTGAAGGAAGGGGAAGAATTCAAGTGGTCTAAAGAACATGATGAGGCCTTCGAAGCCATCAAGGGATATCTAGCGAACCCTCCTGTTTTGGCACCTCCCATCGAAGGAAAGCCAGTGAAGTTGTACTTAGCTGCAACACATGACTCGATAGGAGTATTGTTGGCTCAAGACAATGAAGATGGCAAGGAGAGAGCAGTTTATTATCTTAGTAGGTTCCTAAACTCCTGCGAATGCAAGTATGCTGCAGTAGAGAAATTGTGTTTAGCTTTGTTTTATGCTTCCAAGAAACTCAGGCATTATATGTTGCCTAGAGTAACTTATGTTATTTCTCAAAATGATGTAATTAAGCACATGCTTTCTAAGCCAGTGCTTAGTGGGAAGATTGGGAAATGGATAGTATCTTTGATTGAGTTTTGTCTCGAATATGTACCGCAAAAATCAGTAAAAGGCCAGGCATTGGCCAACTTTCTAGCTGATCATCCAAATGAGCTTGAGGCACCAAAAGGGTTGGAAGCCACTGTGGTTGAGATCAAGCCATGGAAACTATGGTTCGATGGGTCAAAAACAGCTCAAATGGCTGGAGTAGGCATAGTTATTGAATCTCCCCAAGGGTTGAAAACCAAATATGGTTTTCGACTGAATGAGGGACAATGTTCCAATAATCAGGCAGAGTATGAGGCTTTAATCATAGGATTAGAAATTTTGCTTAACTTAAAGGTGAGTGTTGCTGAAATCTTTGGAGATTCTCAGTTAGTGATAAATCAGCTAAATGGACAGTTTAAATGTACTAGTCCAGCGTTGATAATTTATTATCAACAGGCCAAGAGGTTGATAGATCAGTTCTATATGCTCACTTTAACTTATGTTCCCAGATTCTTTAATGAAGAAGCTGATGAAATAGCTCAAAGGGCATCTGGTTTCAGAGTTCTAGCAGAAAATGAAAAGGAGTTTTGTCAATTAACTTTGAGAAAATCTCTGCCCATGTTGCAAAGTAGAATAACTGGTTTCGAAGTATTGGAAATTAATGTACCCACTAGTCAAAATGTTGATTGGAGGCAAGCATTGATTGAATATTTGACCAAACCAGACAGTGTTGCAGACAAGGCAACCAGATTGAAAGCAATAAACTACATAATGTACAACAATGAGCTATTCAAGAGAGGGATGGACGGCCTTCTGTTGAAATGCTTAAACAAGGTAAGTGCCTTTAAGGTAATGGCTGAAGTGCATGAAGGAATTTGTGGAGCCCATCAAGCTGGCATAAAAATGAGGTGGTTGATAAGGAGGTATGGTTATTATTGGCCTACTATCCTTAAAGATTGTATAGATTATGCAAAAGGGTGTCAAGCTTGTCAAAAAATAGGTCCACTCAAGCGTTTGCCAGTCACAGATTTGCAATATGTGATAAAACCATGGCCTTTCAGAGGATGGGCCATGGACATGATTGGGATGATTTATCCTCCTTCATTGGAAAAGCATAAGTTTATTTTAGTGGCTACTGATTATTTTACAAAGTGGGTGGAAGCACAAGTTTATCAGGAGGTAAAACAAACCCATGTTATTGATTTCATAAAGGGAATCATATACAGGTTTGGAAGCCCTCAAACGATAACAGTGGATAATGGTTCCATATTCGAAGGGAAGCTGGTAAAGAATTTCGCTAGTAACCATGGAATTTCATTAATATATACCAGCACTTATTATGCTCAGTCAAATGGTCAAGCAGAATCAACCAACAAGATTATTAAGAGGGGGATTCAAAGAATGGTGGAGCAGAACCCAGAGGTTTGGCATGAGTTGTTACTTGACACTTTGTGGGCATATAGAAATACAAAGAGGACTAGCACGGGTACTACTCCATTTGCATTAACTTATGGACATGATGCTGTGTTGCCTATGGAGATTACTGTAAGATCTCAAAGAGTAGCATGTCAAAATAATTTAGATACAGGATCTTATCATCAAGCTATGCACATGGAGTTGGAAGATATTGATGAAGCCAGAATAAAGGCTTTAAACCAAATCATGTTGCAAAAGGCAAGAGTAGCAAGGAGTTATAATAAGAGAGTCTCCCTTCGAAGCTTCGATGAAGGAGATCTTGTGTGGAAGGTTATTCTTCCTATCAGGGATAGAAAAATAAAAAATGATGGATTAGGAAAATGGGCGCCAACATGGGAAGGTCCTTTTCAAATCCATAGAGTATTGAGAGGAGGAGCCTATCATTTGAGAAATTTGGATGGTTACGTTCATCGAAGGAAAATTAATGGAAGGCATCTCAAGGCTTATATTCCATCTATATGGGAATACTTTCATAGAAGGTAGCCTTCGAAGGATGGATTTTGAGGTTTTACAATGGGATTTGGTTAGGTTAAGCTAAAACCAAAGCGAATTCTGTATAGTATTGGTTGTATTGCAAGATGATTTCAATTGGTTTTGACATTTAGGAGTTCTTCTCTTTGAGGTTCTTATATGATCACGTGCCAGTCAAGGTGTCATATTAGCATTCGAAGCCATGAAAGAGTCAAGCATTGTCAATCAAATCTCCCATTATATTTATGAAATAGCAAACAAAGAAAACCCAAATGGATTTGAAACAGATCCAAGTGGATCTGAACAAAAATGAACACAAACAGACCCAAGTGGATCTGAACAAAAAAAAAAAGACTCTGGCTTCAAAAGCAAAAATGAAGATCATAGTCGATCCTCACAGTCCCAAAGGAGAATCTTTAAGAAGATCCTCCCTCCGGGGGACTTTTTGCTTCGTGAGCCGAAAGGACGGATGAGAGATCATCCCAGGTCCTAGCCAAGCATAGACGTGAAGCTGTCTCCACGCACACCAGCTGGCTTCGAAGCTGCTCGACCTCGCTTCGAAGGGCCTGGAGCTCTGTTTGGATCTCTCTCTTGAGCTCTGTAATCATGTCGACTAGCCTCGCCATTTCGGTAAGCATGGATTGATCAGTATCCATGATTGGATATGAGGAGTAAGAGCGAGTAAAAAGAGGGAATGTACCGTCCTGTTAACACATGGGTTTATTTATACTTAAACAAGTACAAAGAATCCACTTCAGTGATTATGGGCATTGATGAGTGGAAATATGTAAGGCTCAGAAGACGAAGGGTCTGAGGGCGTTTGGACGGCGTGCTTGCTTATCATTAATGGATTGCAACTCACAAGGAGACGGCTGGAAAGCCTCGGGAAATAGATGAGTTAGATTAATTAATTTAGACCGTGTGCGTTTGGTTTTCGAAGAGCCAGCGTGTTTTCAGCGTTGTCAACGTTGTTTATTATTTATTCAAGGGCTTCGAAGCAGAAACCCAGTCAGGATAAGTAATACAAAGTGCTTGTGAAGGGATTTTTTGCTTCTTTGATTTTCTTTATGCTTGCTACGTCCACGTTAGTATTTAGCATCAAAAGCAGAATGAAGCAGTAGCGGAGGGCTAAACTACCAGTTCATTGGTCAAAGCCAATATTGAAAGCATAAATACGAATAAGCATTTTTCATTTCATCAACTCGAAAGGTTACAAGTGGATTACATTGAGAAACCTATCTAAGGATCCATTACATTTGCACTAAGGGTTACATTGAGAAACCTATCTAGGGTCTACTAGTATCTCGAAGCTGGGTCCCTAGGGATCAAAGCTGAGTCTCTAGGGATAATCCAACTGAAATACAAAGACTTGGACCAAGCTTCATTGAGACTTGATCCAATCTCCCTACCAATTATTGGTTTGGATGCACCACTGTAGGAAGCTCATAGTTCCATAGGTAGCTCCATAGGTAGGTAGGTGGGCTTCGAAGACCATTATTGGTTCGATTCTTTGGTCTTCGAAGCAACCGCTGGATACAGCCACATCGTGAGCAATGATGTGGCTATACCCAGAGGCCTTAGGGTTTAAGGGAAATCTCGTGAGAAATGATGTGGCTATGGTTGGAAGCTTTTCTTCAGAAACAGGGGAGGAGGTTTCATGGTGGATTTCTTTGGAGCCCTAACCAGGGAGTTTGTTTGGAAGTTGCTGAAAGAAGGAAGGCGGAGGAAGAAGATGCTTGGTAAGTTTTCTTTTTCCAAGACCTCTATTTATACTACTGAGCTTGGGAATATTCATTTATGGCACTTTAAGATACGGTAGGTGAAGCGTTGGCACAGTAGTTTTTCCGAGTTATTGAAAGGGGAAAACAGGGTTTGAATTAATTATGGATGTACTTGCCCAAGAGAATCGAATAATTAATAAAGGAATAAAGTACAGACTGCGTAAAGTTACAGAAAAGGATTAGTTACATTACAAATAGTAGTTAGTAGTCCTCGAAGAGAACTAAAGTTAGCATCCAAAAGGGACGTATGAGCTGCTCTTTTCCTCTGTTCCTCTCGAAGGGAAGGAATAAGCCGTGGGAGCATCGACTCATCCCTTAATGCTTCACCCTCAAGCTCTGGGAAGCCCCTAGAAACTTCAGCTCTCTATTCCCTGACTTTCTCCATTTCTTCTCGTAACCGCTGCATCTTTTTGTTAAGCTCTGAAAGCTTATCTTTTCGAGCTTGATATTGCGATAGGCGAGAAGCGGTCTCGAGAGCTTGGGCTTCCAATTTGTTGACCTTTTCAATGGTGGGGCCAATGCTCTCTGATAGGAAGTGGTTGTGAGCAATCAATTCACTGAACTGCTTGAGATGTTCTTGGAGAGTGGAATTGATTGACAAGGGAAGACCTTGGGAGAAAAGTAAAGCTTGATGGCACACCTCGAAGTGATAGGCTAAACTGTGTTCAATCAAAGTAGGAAGTTCTAGTTGGTTTAGAGTCCTCAGAAGACTCTTTAGTGTCTGAACTTCTTCCTTCGAAAGAGCATGGTTAATCCTAAAAGAAGGCAAGAGAAGAGGTGTGGAGGGGCTCAAGAGTTGTTGAAGGCTTTCCAAGGGATTCGAAGAGATAAGAGGAGTGGGAGTAGCAATTTTATTGCAGAATTCTTCCAATTGGCTCTTAAAGAAAGATATGTTAAAAACAACTAAGGGCAGGTTAATTGGAGAAGAAGAAGAAGCGGGATGGTCTTCAAGAACAGGAGCCATACCAGTTGCCTGCATAAAGTTTATTAAGTTGAAGTTAAGTTGAATATAAAACAGGGAATGAAAGGTATGACTGGTTGTCAAGAGTACCTGATCTGAGGAGGAGGTTGAGTCAGAGCCTTGATCCTCAGCATTTCTAAGAATATGGCTCTTCGAAGCTAAAGTAGGGTTCATCCTTAGAGGTCCCTCCTCTGAAACCGGTAAGGGAGTGAGGGGGAAGTCTCTCTGAAGGATAGGAAGTGGCCCCACAGCCTTCGAAGGAGCCAGACTGGTCAGTACTTGTGCAAAGGTTGGCTCAGTAAGGAATGACAGCAAAGTATGCATATCAGTATCCTTTACAGCAAAGTCTTTCTGTACAGAAAGAGTTTGAATAGGGGATGCCTGCAGAAAACAAAGGTAAATTAGTATGAATTCTTTCACAACTCGAAAGATGAGTGTTCAGAAGGTACCTCTTGTGGGACATCTTCTGAAATTTGAGGTGAAGGCTCTATCACTTCTTGTGGAAGGTGAGGAGCAAGAGTTAGCTCCAATGCCTCAACAGGAGGTGCAGCTTGAGCCTACAAAGAAGTTAACAGTGAAACACAAGCACAGGAGGCACGTAAGAATGTATGCAGTTTAAACTGACTCACCTCTTTTGGGGAGGAAGGCTTCTTTGGAGAAACAGACCTCTTGGGAGGGGTTGTTTTCCTCGCATAGGGGATGGTTTCCTTCACTTGTCTTGTTTCACCTGGTTCGAACTCAGGAGTCAGGGAGTCAGAATTACAGCAAAGTCCTTTTATTCCTAAGGGAATATTGAATCATGAATAAGAAAGGAATTTACCCCTAGAGGCCAGTATCTCTGTATCACTCTCTGTTTCTTCATCACTGGAAGAAACCTGAGGGCCACGCTTCCTGGTGGTCCTTGTCCTCTTCGAAGCTGAAAGGAAGGGGATAAGAAGGTGGCTCAGATAGAGAATAGGAGTTTAGAGACTAGTTAGAGGGAAGGAAACCAACCTGGAGGTGCAGCTGAGGGCTCAAGATAGTGCTTGGTGGGAATTACTTCTTTGGGCGGAGAAGTAATTTTTCTTTTCTTCGAAGCACTTCCTGAAGAAGAGGTAGCACCTGCGGAATGGAGTGTAATTAGGTTTGGTTTCAGTAGAAGAGAGGAGGTTCAGAAATAATTACCTCTTTTCTGTGTTACCCTCGTGGATTGCCTTCTTGGTGGAGAAGGAGGAACGACCATTGCGATTGGGGAGGCTTCGACTGGGGTCAATTGTTGTTCAACTTCACCTCCAGCAATGTCTTCGATCCCTCCAGCCAGGCCAAATGCATTATCAGAGGAAAAGGAGGACGGGTCATGTTTTCCTCCATGACCAAATTCAGATTTATCAAACCCAATGTGGGCTAGAAACTTTTTGTAGGGTTTGATCCCTGAGAGGAAGGAGCAATTGGAGTGCCACCAGGTGTCAAAGGCAGGGGTGGTGCGTACCTCAGGTTCCTTGAACTCCTGGGTAATTGTTCTCCTCAATGCATTTCTAGCTTGAGCAAACCCTGTCAGGAAGTGCTCGACCGAGATGGGTGATCGTTCAGACATACAAATGTTGGCAAAGCCACAGCAAGGGGTAGGTATGCCTTGAACAAAGTCCAGCTGTCTAGCAAATTGTGCAGGACAGTACACTTCTGCATGTGCTATGGACTTGGTGGTGTTCGACGAAGAGATGAAGATCTCTCTGCTCGTCAGAATGTTGCTCCATGCTTGGAGAGCTAGAGAGGATTGTCCTTGTCTATCCGCCAGAATGTCGAACAACCATGCTGGCCCAACAAGAGTAGGGAATGGGTTGGGCCACTCTCTGTCTGACGCAAGACCAGCAAATAAGCAGAGGTAGTACACCAAGGTCTGTGTTGTGCTGTCCTCTGGGTGAACGTAGTTGTCACCATGAACATTGGGTGCTTCGACGACGCCAGTAAGAGCTGTGGGTGCTTTGAAGGGACCCAACTCAGGGAAGTAGGCATGAAGCCATAGTTGAATGAACCATTGAGGGCCTCCCTGTGAGTAGTTCAAACCCTTCTGATAGAAGTCAAACCCAGCTTTGTAGACGTGGCCAAGGAAGAAGGAGGCGAAGTCAAACTCTTCACCTCTAGCAAATGCCAATGCCACCGGAACGAATTCATTCATCACTCTTTTTCCAGAGTGGCAGAAGATGTGCTTGCAGAGAGTGTAGAGAATGTAGGCAAAGAACTCTGTTTCAGTCACTTCGCCTACCAATTTCTGTTCCCTGGTACAGAAGTGGGAAAAGGCCCCGTTTGTGGCGGTCAAACGAGTGAAGCCCTCGGGAGGATGATACTCCTGGGAAGGGTCAAATTGAGGGCCATATGGAATAAGCCCCAGCATTTGGGTCACATCCAGAACTGTGGGTGCCATCATGCCACAGTTAAAGCGAAAAAAGTTGAAGGATGGGTCCCAAAAGGCCAAAGCGGCCTGAATCAGAGAAGCATTTTGTGGGACCCCCCTTCGAAGGAGGGTAATAATTCTTCTTAAACCAACCTTTTCTAGATCGTCCGACTTCGCAGCCAGCATACGGGTGGTCCATATCTTCCAGTCCTTGTCCAAGGTGGGCCAACAGGGGAAGGATTTCTTTGGGAAGTTTTGCCAATCGAGGCTCGAACAAGCCCGAATATCGGCCTCCCCCAATCGAGGGTAGTAGAGCGAAAGGCTAGCAGGGATTTCCCCTATGAGTTGAGGGCCCAAAATATAAGTACCTTCTTCGCTAGGGTTTGGAATGAAGACCCTGGCGTCGAGGTAGGGCTCTCCGGTCGGTCCGGGTGTTTTTCCTGACACGAACCGCCTCAATGCAAGAGAGGGAGCGGGGTGTTCCGTGGTTGCTAGATTGCTGGAAGAAGCCATCGATTTCGTTTGGTTTTTGACGTTGATTGGGGAGAGAGAAGTTTCTGTTCTTGAGAGGTTCAGAGTTTGAAAAGCTTGAATGCGTAGAATGCAGGGGGTGGTTTTGAATTAATTCCGCTTTTATACTCCTGCAAGTGGGCCAGGCCTGTAGTGGGCCCATACCATGGGGTCCGCTGGGGTTGGTTTTTTTTTTTTGCTCTTTAAAAGAGTTATTATTATTAGAATTTCTATTTTTAATAGTAAGTCCCAGTCCAGCGTATTGGTAAAAAAGGGGAATTTCATTAAACAGAAACTGCTACTAAATTACAAAATTGAAATTTGCGTATTTACACAAAAAAAAAGAGAGCAAAGCAAGGGAAATCCTAGTTTCTATGAAAAGAAATACAAATTAGGCCTTCGAAGGGCCTGGGTGTTGAGAAGTTGCTTTTGTATTCTCGAAGTAATGAGGAAAGGACCAAGTGACAAGGCTATGAAACTTGTTCCATGCAAATTGGAGGAATTTCAACTCCATTTTCCTCATATCTTCTTTGGAGTCTGACTCCAATTTCTTCTCCAGCAGAGGCCTAAAGCGGAGCACCAGTGCTTTGGCCTTCCTTCGAAGCTTAGCCTCTTTTGTGGGACGCTTCACTTGTTGTCTTTTGAAGCGCCTTCGAAGCTTCTTGTCTGCATGGCCAGGCACCACTTTGAAGGACTCAGCAGTGAAGTTCTCAATCTGGTCATGCAGCTTCTCAATCCTTTCTTTAACAATGGCATAGTCTTGAAGGATTTGATCGAAGCAATACGCAGCAGTATTGGCTTCGAGCCATGACCTGATCACTGGTAAAAAATCCAGGAAACAGTGGATTTGATAAGAAACCGCGGAGGGGATGGAGCATAGTACCAGTGTTTCACAAGCCCATTTGAAATTAGTGAGTGGGACTTGTTCTTCCAGGATGTGGATATCCAGGAATGAGAAAGCCGCAAGGAGCTGCAGAGCTTTGCTCTTGTCAGTGGGATAGATGGAATAACCGTATTGCCATTGGAAATGAGGAGTGTTGATGGCAAGGTTATTCACCTCGTTGAACCAGTCAGGCTCTTCAGGAAGGGGAACCAATTTATTGGTCTCTTCGAAGTCAGCTGGGAAATGTGGGGTTTGCACCTCTGTGAGCCAGAGGGTCCTTTGGGCTTGGGCCATGCGCTTGAAGTCGCAATAGGGAGCAGGCCCAAGGTAGTTTTCCTCCTGTTTTAGGAAAGGAGAAAACTTGAGAGAGGAGTAGATGGATTCGAGCATGCCCATGTGAACGGTATCGTTACCGCTCAAAGGCAGGAATTGACTCGCAAAAAGGGTTCGAAAGTGATGGAATCTGTTAGGTGTGGGGTCAGGTTGGTCAAACTTGACTAGAATGGTGCCAATACTGGTATTGGAGGAATTTTCTTCCCAGGAGCCCCAGTTGGACCCATCACATGAGTTCGAACGGGTCAAAGAGGAATCCCAACCCGTGGGAGATGGGTTGGGAGTATGGAATGTTCGATCAGAAATAATCTTGCCTGCCAACATTCGAGGGGAATTTGGAGGAGACATTTGGGGAGAGCAAGATTGATGATCAAGGTTATCTAGAATGAGATTGATTTCTGGAAGAGAGTCCATAAACGTAAGACTTCTTATCGGAGAAGACTTAAATTCGAAGAGGTTTATGAGGGGTAATGTGATTCGTTAAACCCTATCATTAACTGCCATTTATAGGAAAATTATTGTAGCTATCTTTGGGAAGCTCAATGGACGTGCATGGGAATGAAATCCCGTCATGCTTCGTGCATCCGGATTTTAAGGGACATGGGCAGAGAACGTGTGCCATTAACATTTATTTAGCATAAATAAAATGTTAATGCGGGGGGTGTGTTTACATCCTGAAAAATGCCACCCAATGAAAAAATTCCACGTGGCCCCGAACAGTACGGCAGTTGTATGGAGTCTGTCCCAGTCGAGTACCAATTACAGAGGATTGCGGAAATTAAGGGAGACACTGTTTTATGACAAACGGTGTCGTTTCAGAGTAAACCGGTGTCGTTTGAGTAGTAATTGAATGCTGGTTTGTGAGATTATGGGATCTAATCGTTGATTTAGAGTTTATGATCATCGAACGGTGCCCTCACTGCCCTGTTTTATAACTGAAATTAGATTCAATTACAGGGGATCATTTTGGAAGCAGACGTGTTGCATTAATTCACGTTGCTTGAAAATAGGAACCACGATCCAGGAAATGGCCATGAACACCACGATCAAAACAAACAGGGGAAGAAGGAATTCTGGAAATATCCGCGTAACCGTTCAAAGGCCCCCTCAACCGTTTTATGTGGCCAAACGTGGGTATCAATCGAAGACGTGGAGATCAAAGGCAGGCCCAGTGTCTATAAATAAAGAAGTGAAGTGAAGAGAGAGGACACACAAAAAATTCATATCATCTGACAACTCATACAAAATGATTGCTCAGAGATCTATCTTAGATTAGTTTAGTTTAAAGTAGGATCTTTTTGTAAGTTGAAGGCTTATTTGCATGTAAGATTGCTTTCGATTAAATTCAAGTTCTCTTATTTTCTTGTAAGTTCTTCTCTTACCAGAGAATAGTCGTTTGTAAGTCCACTTTTGATTAAATTCAGTGTGCTTATTTTACTGTATTGTTCTTAGAAGAGTCTTAAGAGTGTTTGTATACAAATTTACCTTTGATTAAATTCAGGTTTGTTTGTGTTCAATCATCTTTTCT
>BPLS01025706.1:0-12490 GCA_019656275.1 Rhododendron kiyosumense
TTTTTTCCCCTAAAAGAGCAAGTGGCTTGAGGTGATGTTTCGCTTTCTTTTTAAACATTGTTTTAAAAAAAGAAGAAGTTAATTTCAAGTTTAAATATAATAAAAATGAAAAATAATTTTTTGATTTTTTTTTGCACTATTTAAAAGATCTCAATGAAATCTATTAAATAAGATCTATGATAGAAAAATTATTTGTATAAATATAATAATTTTTGAGTTAAAAATTATATTCATCTTCAAAAAGTATTTTTTCAAAGAAATTGAAACGGGCCTGAGCCATTGTCCAAAAGTAGCCAACATTGCGAAAATCTGAGCCGCAACGATGTGTTCTTTTTTGGCAAAAGTCATTAATTTGTCTAGACATTTTCGGTTGAAATGGCTAAAAATAACGGTAGTTGATGAAAATTAGTTGAAAATGGGATAGCATGGACGTTACTGGACACAATGGACATTATTGTAGTTGGGATTGCATCATTACGTTTACTGTGCCTTTTTTTAATTTTATTTTAAATGTCACTGTTCATGACCAAAAAATTTGCCAATGACTCAAGTCATCATTTTGATTGTTGGCCAAGCCACTGGACTCGCTCCAATGGTCAAAACAATTTAAGTTGTCCATGTCACTTGACACAATAAAATTTACATCTTCCGTCTTTTTTTAAGTGTTCTATTTCGTAATTTCAACTTATTAAAAAGATATCATCATTATACTTTTCATATCAACTTTTTCCTCCACTTTTCCTATTCACCAATCATCATTACACTTTTACTCACTAACTTTTCAAAATAGAATCTACTTTTAGGGATAAAATTGATAATGCATTAACTTTTACCCACTAACTTTACAAAATGGACACTTATTAAGGGACAGCCCAAAATGAAATACCGGACTCTAAAAAAAGGACGGAGGGAACATCAAATATTCTACCTTACACAGTAAAGCGATTTCAACCTCGTCTCAAATTCATACTAACAGTTAAATTTTCTCAAAACAAATACTCTCCCATCCCATTTTTAAAGTCCAATATTTTATTTTGGGCTATCTCTTAATAAGCGTCCATTTTATAAAGTTAGTGGGTAAAAATTGGTATATTTTTCATTTTGTCCCTAAAAGTAAATTCCATTTTGAAAAGTTAATAAGTAAAAGTGTAATGATGATGTCTTCATATAAGGTAATTGAAGAAAAAATGGAGATAAAAATTGATGTAAAAAATGTAATGGTGATATTTTTTTAATAAGTTGGAGTTACGAAATGGAACACTTAAAAAAGGAACAGAGGGAGTATATTTTATTCATATCGAACATCACACAATACATTCGACGAGCCGAATTAGTAGAATGAATCACTCTTTCAGACCCGTAATGAGCTCACTTATTGGGGATTACAGCAGGACCCTAGGTCTAAGTATTTAATCCCTCCTCAAATAACTTAAGCTAAATATTGCTCAATGCTCATCCACATCCTATGGAACGTTTTTTTTTTTTTTTTAAGACAATCCAATGGAAGGTCAGAACTGATCAGAACCATACCTCATAATAGGTTATTAGTGATTGTCTGTGCCTAGACACGGTGCAACACATTGTAAATGGCAGTTTATCGATCTAAACATAAATACTATTTTCGAAATTTCGAATTGTTGAATGCATATAAATATCACATTTAAAGTTCATATACCCATCAAAACTCAAGGGTTTTTTTTTTTTTAACTAAATCAAAACTCAAGTTTATCCTCCACTAAAGTTGTATGTTTGAATATCACAAAGACCAAAAACATTTCAAAATTTGAGATAACGGGAGGATTTACTCAATCGTTAACTTAAGAGTCTTGAAATTTATCGAGATAAATATAAACTGGCCAGAACATTTAGATATAAAAAAAAAAAGAGAGAGTTCATTATGCACATCAAATAATTCCTGAAACATCGGCCTTGTTCGTTTTTCATATTTACTTTGTTTTAACTTTATTTTTTAATTATTACCCTATTTTTTTAATTATTAATTTCATTTTTCTCTCTATCTCTCTCCACTCATTACTCCTCTCTCCAATCATTACTCTATTTCTCTCTTCACTCACTACCAAAACTAAAATACCCAAAGTTATCAAACGAACAAGACCGATGATTATCCAAATTTGTGCACTTTTATTTCTGTCAGTAACATTATTGTAACAAAATGTTGTGCACTTTAAGTCACAATCTTCCAAAATTTTTATTCCCTCCGTCCATTTTTTAGAGTTTGGTATTCTATTTTGGATTGTTCCTTAATAAATATCCATTTTGTAAATGTAGTAGGTAAAAGTTGGTACATTGTCTATTTTGTCCCTAAAAGTAAATTCCATTTTGAAAAGCTAGTGAGTAAAAGTGTAATGATGATGGGTAAGTAGGAAAAATGGAGGAAAAAGTTAATATGAAATGTATAATGATGATGTCTTTTTAATAAGTTGGAATTACGAAGCAGGATACTTAAAAAGAGACGGAAAGAGTAATTTTTTTTTTATTTTTAAAAGCAACGGAGGGAGTAGTTTTTAAAAAGACACTTTCACGCCCGGCTTACGCTCCGGTACTCCCACGAGCATTAGGTAGGTAACTTGACGCATATATAGGTTGCAGTCTATAGATAGGAAAATAGGTTCGCAGCATTGTTGCACTACTACTCCCTCCGTTCTTAAATAAATGTTTGGCACGTAAGAAATGTGTTTTTTTCCGTAAAAATAATTAATTTTTTTTTCAAAAATCAATAAACATCAATGAGTTCTTTTAAATTGTGAAAATCAAATCTTTTTAAAAATCTAAATTTACGCACCAGACATTTATTTAAGAATGGAACTGCTACTGTCTACCAAAAGCCCTTCAAAATGTCCGCAACCTCAATGATGAATCACTTTCCCCTTCCCCCCTTGCCCGTGCAATCACGTGTTCTCAAAAGTACCGTAAAATCTTTAGCTTTCCCCAACCCCCGTCACCTGTTTCAAAAAAAATCTCCTACAGCTCCCACCACCCTCACACGCGTAGACTGCACTACCACTCGCCGTCGGAATTTGCCACGTGTACTACCCTACTTCGATCAGGCCACGTGTCCGCCCTCCGAGGCGAGTACGTGAGCGTTTTTTTGTAGCGCGTGCTTTGATATTTTTGAAATTGACGCTCTCCGTATCAACGTCGCGACAGCGCAAGATAGCAGACAGACGTAGACTCCACGATGCGCAGAAGTAGGGAGGAGTGGACCCTTTTGTAATATGGGATTATAACTACAGATTTTCCCTTTAACTATCACATTTTTTCATTTTACCCCATCATAATTTACCCAACATCTTGCCCCTTTGATTTATAAAGTTAACAACTTTGGAACAAATTATGATTCATAATTGTATAACCAAACTTAGTAATCGTTTAACCAAAAAATAAATTTTACTCCCTCCCAATTTAATTGTCATTTTTAAAAGCTGGTATCACTTTTCAATTGATTATATCTAGTAATTTATAATATTTTATATGATTTTAAAAATATTGTATTATAGAACTAATCAAGATCTATTAAACAAAATTCATATTCAATATGAAATTCATTACAGATTTAAAGATATAGCGAGTTTTTTAGCTGATTAGAATAGAACGAGGAACAATTAAATTGGGACAAATGGAGTAGTTTTCGTATAACCAAAATTAGTAATTTTTTTTCTTTGAATAACAAAAATTAGAGGATGTCACACATTCTCTTTTCTTTCTCTCTTTCCATCACTATCAACAAACCCACATACTTAGATTATTCCCAACTCTCTCTTTCTCTCTACTAAAAATGTGTTTTTGATTTATGGACGATTGTGGGACTTCATAGTTAAACTTAGTAAACCCTTAAATAGTAACAAGTTTTGCTTATCAGAATTTGAGTATTCCATTGGCAGTGACAAGTTTTGGTTATCAAAATTTGGTTATTCCAATGGAGAGAGCATTGGTCTCCGATGTGACATGCACATGATTTACTTTATCACAGAAATACCCCCTTTTCATCGAGATGTAAGTATAAAATCATGTTGCTGACTCATAATTATAATATCTACAAATTCGAACTGAGAAGAGTGGCAGAAGTGGCTAAGTGATACTAATATGATAGGATAAGGGGGCAAGGTGTAAAATTTTCAGATGAAGGAGGCAAAGTGAAAAAGGGTGATAGTTTAAGGGGTAACCCTAAAATTATCTGTAATTTTTCATTTTTGGTCTTTTGTTTGTTGCATTCATTAGCTCTCTGGCAGTCGAAATGGGCGAGGCTTCATTGCGCGTGGGGTGCTCCCTTGTCTCCTTCCTCTTATCCTACGCACCCATCCTCTGTGCTCCACTGTACTCCTTTATCAGTCTCCGTAGAGTCACAGTGTATACCCAGACCAGCCGCTTTCACCATAACAAACTGCTCTTGTTTTTTAAACTCCTTTGCATTGCTTTTTAGCTGCAATTTGGTTCGAAAATCTCTCTCTCTCTCTCTCTCTCTCTCTCTCTCTTGTGACACTTTCGGTTTTTGGTGAGCTGCTTGAGGCCTTGAGGGTCTCTAGAGAGAGAGGGGAAAGGATTCTTTGAGGAGACAGGAGAGAAAAAGCGATATTGCAGAAGCACTGTTGTAACTAGTGTCGGTTGTTGCATAGAGAGAGAGAGAGAGAGAGAGAGAGAGAGAGAGAGAGATTGCAGCGGCACTGTTGGATCGTACCGGTTGGTGGTTGTATTTTTCTGTTTTCTGTTCCCGCTTTGTGAGTAGTATTGTCAGAGGTCCTGTGGTTTTTCCTTGTGAAACTGTGAAAGTAGCGTAAGGGCATTGACACATTCGATTATTTGCAATCATGAAGAGTGAAATGAAGAGAAACGGAAACTTTTTCTGAGAGAGAGAGAGAGAGAGAAAGAGAGAGAGAGAGAGAGAGAGAGAGAGAGAGAGAGATTAGGCCTGGGAAAATGAGGTGACCTGAGAGAGAGAGAGAGAGATTAGGCCTAGGAAAATGAGGTGACCTGAGAGAGAGAGAGAGATTAGGCCTGGGAAAATGAGGTTCAGGTCACAGAGGTTGTTTTGAGGGGATTGTTTGTTCTTATGGATTGCATTCTAGGTTTTTTGCATTTGGCTTCTTAATTTGCATTTCTTGGGTGGAAGAGGATTTACAATTAAGCGAAGTTTCGAACTAGGGTTTGCAATTCGTTCCTCTGTTTTGGAGCTATGAATGAGAATCCAAGCAATTCGTCGTCGTCTCTAGCCATGACAGAGAAGCGGCCGCAGAGGCCAGGGGGTTGCGTAGGTATCTTCTTCCAGCTCTTCGACTGGAACCGGAGGTTCGCGAAAAAGAAGCTTTTCTCTAAGAAATTGCTCCGTCCAGGTCAGTCTCCTCAAATCACACCGTCATTGTTGTTCCAAATATGCACATATAAAATGGTAAGTATATGTATTTATTCGAGAGGGAAGTAGGAGAAGACAGTAGAGGGACACAGCTATTTGGAAAGATTATTGTTTAATCACCAATGTTCCACTTTTAATTTAATGTAACAATAGAAGTGTGATAATCAATTTGTATTCGCAGTGGGTTCCCACATACCTCAATAAACAAAGGTCTCTTGTATATTTAGGTACTTGTTTATGGGTATAACCTGTGTCATTTTTTTTTTGGCTCGTAGAAAGTCAGTAGTGTTAGTTGTAGGAAGTGACGTTTGAACCCCAGTCATGGGAGTTCTACTACCGGGCTACCACCCGCTCGCAACCTGTGTCATTTGTTGGTGAATTTGCATCTTTGGCATGAATTCCTGGCATTGGCCTTTGACTACTTTGTTAATCTTCTTTTTCATGAGTTTAATAAAGAGATGTGCTATGTTATCATTGTGCATTTTCATTCCTATATCGGAGCCCCTGCCTGTTCAAGAGAAAAATTTACATACAATGGTGCAAGACCTATGACCCACCCCGCATGAGAGGGCATTGCAAATAGCTGTTCTATCCAAACTTTTTTCGCCACTCATGTCTGGTTCAGTCCCTGTATGTACGTGCATCTATATATAGGCTCATTTTCACTCACATGACTAAACTGCTTTTTTATTTTTTATACGTTAGATCGTTCAAAACAGTCTTCCAGTAAGTTTGGTGGAGACGAGAAGCTGCCCAAGTTTCGTTTGGTATGCATTCTTTTCCTCTTGTTTTTCAACCCCATGTTGAGCAGCTTTATTTTCAGGTTCCTAGGGGTAATAGCTAAGATTGTCTGCTTATATGACACCTTTCTCCTCTTTATTTTCTGATGGTTTTCTTGATTTGTATGGTTGATAGATTGCCAACGAAAACAGTGGCGGTTTCCCGAATGTGAAGAAAAATGGGACATGTAATGATAATCATGACCAAAAGCCCGTAATGCAATCTCCGGGCTTAGTTGCTAAGCTTATGGGTCTGGATTCCATGCCAGCTACAAAACAAGATAAGTTGAAAAAGGCCTCATTATTTGAGAGTGGCAGTGATAAAGAAGGTTGCGTAAGTAGTCACGGTAGATCTGATGACGAAGGTTCGAGTTTTGAGAAAGGAAATACAAAAGGTGAATTGAGGCCTCAGAAACTTCAGAAAACAGGACCTTTGGAACGACAACCGCTAAGTAGGTTTGGAGCAGAGGCATTGCAATTTAAAAGTATTTTGCCACAATCAAGAAAGCATCGTTCTAAGCTCCCATCTCCAGTGAAAAGTCCAAGAATGACAACTGGAAGAAATGCATCTAGATTGATGGATGCTGCTGCTAAAATTTTGGAACCTGGGTTGCAAGCTACAAACAGGGCTAAATCTTCTCTTACTTACCCGAGTACTACGAATCATGTTCCCAAAGATGAGGCTAAAATGGAGGAAACAATGGTACGGTCACTGGATTTATCAGAAAAGTGCGATTATCGTGTGATTGCCGTCAGGTCATTGCAGGGGCATTCTTGCAAAAACTGTGGCAGTTTGGTAGATGATGTGGGGTCCAACCCAAATCTGGTGGAACAGCCGTTGCCCTTTGCTTCCTCTGTCCCCAATCATGTCAACGCGTCATTTGAAGCCTTAGAAAGGAGTAAGCCTAGTCCAGTGATATCCTCCCTTGGGCGAGAAAAGGAGAGAGTTGGTGATAGAATTCAGGGGCAACCCTTCCCTTTTACTGCTCAAGCAAGGATCAATCCTCGTACTCGTGGTGAAGCCATTTCTAAAAGAAAGCCATTCAATCTAGAAGAGGAAAGGTGGCATTGGACAAGCCAACAGTGCAAACCTCAAAAGGGTGTACCGTCTTCGATTTATTATAGGCACAATAACCAGAGACAAAATCAGGTACCTGTCACCAGGGATAGAGGTACAACAAGGTCAAATTTAAGTAGTCTGCAGACCAGTAGAGTTTCATCTGCTGCAAATGCTATTAACAAGTCAAAAGATTTTCTTGCATTCAATGGAAATCTTAGTCCAGCCCAGTCAAGGATGCCTGTAGAGGTTGATAATTGCAAGGGTAATGCAGAGATGAAGTCTTGTAACAGGAGAGAAGGTGGCTTATCCCCAGTGAGGAAGAGAAGGTCAACTATTGTTAATCAACAGGGTGAACATTCTGGTTTTGTCAGTTCCACCTTTGCAAAACAAAGAAATGTTACGAATGATGCAATGACTGGAATGGGAATGGGACTTAATACTCACTCTGTGAACCGCACCTGTAATAGGAGCATAATGGCACAGGAAGAACGTAGTAGAACCAATAGTAGTAAGGACAGTGGGGTTATTTCTTTCACGTTTAGTTCACCTATGAAGCAAAAGACTGCGAGTGGCATTACTCCTGATAAGACTCCGGAGATATCCATTAAGGATAAAATTGATATGAAGATGAGCATGGAAAAATCATTTGCCTTGAGTGGGGATGCATTAGGTGCCCTTCTAGAAAAAAAATTGAAGGAGTTGACTTGTCAAGAAGAGGATGAATTGGGAACAGGAGGTACTCGACCAAAGAGAACCAGTGCTATGATTCTCCAAGAGCTAATATCTGCCTTAACTGCAGACAGACCAATTTCTCATGATGATAACACAGAAAAAGTTTTGTGCCACGCTGATCATTTGTTGAACAAAAAGGTAATGTTTCAGGTTAATTTCTATTCCTTCGTATTTATGAATTTTTAAATTCTGCTATATCGTGGGTACATTTGTTATTTATGATGTGGTTTCTGTAAAAAATTTACTCAGTTGGGTTTGTTTCCCAACATATATGTAGCTTTATGCATCTTAAAATGCCTGGTACTTGGTATTTTCGTTGGTAAAGCCATTGCTCTAGCCGGGTACAAATTTTTCTTTATCAAGTGGGAATTAAGTAATGTAAATGTGGTAAGAACTCTTACTAGTGGACCATTGACTTGTTAAGCGACAAACCAAACACGCCCAGGATAGCACAAAGGAAGAAAATAACCCCAACAAGAAAGCACGGCACATAGTTATATGCAGCTTGGGAAGATTGCCACATCCATGACCCGGACCAATTTGCATTTTTTTCTCAAATGAAGAAGCTAGGGTAGCCATCACTATCTATATTCTATGCTAGTGTTTACATCAACGAATTACTGTTATGACCTTTGTACCATTATACTTGGTTTGGCTGCTAGTTGGATCTGTTAATGCAGAGTTAGGTGATCCGTTAATGGAGAGTGTGGTGTCTAGTACCAGACAGGCTCCACACACCCGACACCTATTACTAGATAGTTCTTCTATAATATTTTTTTCATTCAAACACCACGAAAGATGCTTCTTTTGAGAAAATGTATTGCTCTCAGATGCTATGTCCTTATTTCCACTTGGATTGTAAGTCCTTTTGAATCCAACAATTTAAGAACACTGGTTTCCAAAGGTTTAGCAGAGGTTTTGTACATGAATTCTTGTATCCAACAATTTAAGAAGTGAAGTCTAAGAAGACAGAATGACAAAGATAATGGTTATCCATTTTCTTTCGTTTGGATTGTGTCAGCAAGAATGTTTTTTTGTTTTTTTTTATCGGCAAAAGTGACATTTTATTATATCTCGATAAGGGTACATCGAGCATCCAACAAAAAAATTGGATGAAACACCTCGTGGGTCAAGCCCAAACACCTAATGGGCCAAAACCCAAAAACAAACACCGGGCCAAGCCTGATCCCAAAAAACCCAAACACTCAAACCCTAGCCCCACCCTAACAGCCACAACCCCAAACCCACCCCACCGATCACCGACCGACGGCCACCAGTGCCACCTCCAGAAATCTGCGGGAAGAAGAACTCCCAGAAGCTCTGATCATAGACCCGAGCCCGAGCCTAAGGGACTAACGTTCATCTGCAGCAACACCACCAAGCCTTTATGAAATCTTGACAGAGATTTGGCAATTCAATAGCAAGGGTTTGTCTTCACGAATCAGTATGTTGTTTTTCTGTGTAGAATGATCATAGCATCTCTTTATTTGCTTGTTAGCGTTTATGAAATCTGAAGTCCAGAGGAGTATTCAGTTATGACAGTCAGAAATCTTGTTCAACAACTTCGGGGTCCTGGGAATTAGTTTACTAGCTAGTTTTGCTTCTTAAACCTGTTGTTGGAGGTACATAAACACGTTGACTTGTAACCAGAGTTCAGTTCTTTCTATCTTCATCGCTATTTTGGTTTTTGTAGTAAACTGAATGCGTCGTTTGGTATGGAATTGTGATTGAGGGGAGTATCATCAAACTTTTTTACTGAAAGTATTGTGATTTGTTCTTTATTGTCTCCAGGCCAAAGAAAAGAACCCTGGGGCTTCGCTTGGTTATTTACGTGACGGTGATCATCTTAGCCCAGGATCTGTTTTGGAAGCTTCTTTTTCAAACGACAGCTGCTTTTCGAGCAGTGTGGACGATAGCTCAGGTATTGTATCAGAACATAGCACTGAAAATTTACTAACCCATTAATGTTCTTTCACTTATTTGGCATTTCAATTTACTTGTTTGGACATTTGCATTTCCGGCACCTAATCTGTATCCTGACTTATCGGATTACTGCCTTAATGAAGCGGAACCATTACAACCTGATGCAGAGCTTTTGGATTCGGCAACTTCATTTAGCGAAGGGGGTTATGGCCTTCAGTTGGTGACTAATCTCCTTCAACATATTTCGGATGTATTATACAGCACGTGCTTAGCTGACACTGGACTAAAGGGTAGCAAGCTATTTCATGCAAAGGAGGTAATCTTGAACGCTGAATTGATCTTTAGAAGTTCAGCTCTCCAAAATTCAGATGGAACCAATGATTTTTCTTTAAGCCAGTTTCTCATTAATGAGTTGGAAACTCTTGCGAATGCTCTGTTGGCGGAATTTGGTCAGTTTCTTCCTTGTGTTGAGGACACAAAACATGGGAATCAGCTCAAGCAATTTCTCTTTGATTGTGTGATAGAGTATTTGGATTATAGATATGTTCGATACTGTAACTCTGGATTCAGGGCATGGGCAGAAATGCCGTTGTGCACGACAAATGATAAGCTGATTACCGGGATCATTGGGGAAGTTAGAAGGTGGATGCGACTGGCTGGGAAGATTCCGGACGAGATTATAGAGACGGAGATGAGTCAGTCCTTGGGGAAATGGACAGATTTTGAAATTGAAGGGTACGAGACTGCTGCTGTAATTGATGTGGAACTGCTGCAGATTCTGGTTGATGATATTGTGATAGATCTCTGCGAGGAAAATATGGGTTTCTCAGGTTCTTATTGTGCAGCTGTTGGTGACTACTGATTCAACAACCGATACCCTCATTCCTAACAAGATATAGCATCTCTCTCTGGCTTTTGTTATTGGAACCAGAATGTTATTTTTGTACAAATGGATGGATTTCATCACTGGGGAGAATTTCACTGTGGTGGTTATTTAATTCTGTAGATGAGCATTGTTCTTGTAGTTGCAGACTTGATTACTTGTTGCTTTCAGAACTCTGACCAAATTTGCTGTGATGGTATATCTTTCTGAATGAAGACCAAAATCTGTAACTTGTGGATTTTCATAAATATTCAAATGTATTGAGGAAAAGTGATGTTTGCTGTGCAGTTAATCATTCTCTAATTTGGAGGTTTTGTTATTGGGATATTGGTTCGTTTGATTCGTAGTACAATTCACTGTATGGAGCTCCGGCAGTCTAATTTCTTGCCATTTAAGAAACTTTTTGGGTGTCGGGTGGTTATATCCCATGTGGTACTTACTCGGTACATCCGGGCCATCTAATACACTTTTGAACAGCTTGAATTGAAATTCTCTCTCTTCTTACCCTAACATTTTATCTCTCATTTTTCTCTCTCCAAATTTGAGCTATTAAAAAATGCAATGAACGGCTCAGATGTGTCGAGCAGACATCATGTGGTATCCACCCGGCACTAAAGAATTTTCCCATTTGGAGAGCCTTGAAATAGGCGTAATAAGGTGTCAAAAAAAAAAAACTTTTGTCAAAGCCATCAGCAAATTACCAAATAGTCTTTGTTTATGTACAAGGAAGTGGAGGCAAAGGCGTTGGTGCTTGAGGACCATCAAGTTATAATAGCATCACTTAAGATTGTCTCCAATTTACCGTACCTTCATTTCTCCAAATCTTTGAAATGAAGAATGCAAGCTCAATTTAATCATACTTCATTTTCATTCTTCAAAGGAAAAGGCTAAAAATAGTGTGCTGTCATTCTGATTTAAAAAGTGTATTGAAATTTGTTAAAAAACGTATGAAAGTATGTGACTATGCATTGAAAAGTGTAAAAATGTGCATTAGAGTCTGTGTTTTTGTTTTTCCTAAGCTTATTGACCGCCCAGTGAAACCTAACTTGAGATCTTCTAATTTAATTGACATGATATTGGTACGATTAGAAATTGTATTCACTATGCCTTTTGAACTGATATCAATATTCAGTACATTTAGGTGATATATAAAAGCAAAAAGCAAAATATTGAATGAAAAAATGAGTTCTTAAAGAAATAAATAAGGAAAATGATTTCTGCACTCCCCTTTTAGCCATCCATACTTCTTTTTTGTGTTTATTCACATGAATTTAAGATATTGTTCTTGAATGTGTGAAGAAATGTATTGGAAAGAGGGCAAAATAGTAAATTCAAGTGGATAAAGACAAAAAAGATGTATGAATGGCTAAAAGGGAAGTGTAGAAATCAATTCCCAATAAATAATTTCTTAAAAGTAGAAATCTTTCTTGAGTTAGAGCTGGTGTAAATAGCTGCATTCTACTTCGACTCATCAATTTGAAGAGTCCGGTCGAAGATGCTCTTAGCTCTTAGTAGTAGAATAAGATTATGATTTGATATTGAGTTTTAGATATATTTAGGTCAGTACAACTCTTAAAATAGAAAAAAATAATTTTTTTTTTTTTTGCATGTTCTCCTACCAAACCTATGCGTTCAATCTTTGCCTGTGGTGTTTTAAAGTTATATATTTTTTTTTTGAAAAACATAGACATAAATATCGACAAATTTAATGCCCATAAAATAACAAAACAGAAAGACAGAAAGTA
>BPLS01025706.1:32490-49174 GCA_019656275.1 Rhododendron kiyosumense
GTAAAGAGGTGGCTCAACAAAAAAGAAGTGAATTTTCTTGTCACAATGGGGCTCAAATCTCAACTGTATGTACCCAATGTGCACACATTATCCCCCCTATCTCCAGAGAAAACAAAGCCCAATCTGATTTGAGGGGGCGGCGGCGGCGGCCACCTCCTCCTTTCCCCTTTTCCCCCTCCTGGCTCTCCCCCCTCCCCCTTTCCCTCCTCCCCTCTCCCACCCTCTTCGTTTTCCTGTTTTGGACCCTTTCCGTTTTTGGGTCTGTAATGTGTTGTGCTCCGGCATATGAGTCTCCAGCCGGCGGCCTATGTACTCAGTCTATTCTGGCTCCTCCTTGATTCCATGATCTGGTAGCAGTGGCCGGCGGGCTGCTGGTTTAGCGGGCGGCGGTTGTGGGACAATAATAAGGGTGATATGGTTTGGGGGTTTCGTTTTTTTTTTTTGTTTTTCCAGTGTATCCGGTTCTTCTCCGACTGGTTTCTCCAGTTCAGTTGTGTTCCAGTTCGGATTTTTCCCGGATCTGGAGGGTAGAGGAGGTGGGCGAATAACATCATCAGGGTTTGGTCTCCTCGAAGCACTGTTGGTCTGAGTCTTCCTCAGATTTGTCGGTGTGCGGGGGTGGGAATAAGTTCGTGGTGTGTTTGGCTTCAGCGGCTTGATCCGACAAAGGAGCGTATAGATCTTCCGGCGCCAAGGGTGAATCAACAAGTTGGTTTTGCTCTGGCAGGAGAGCTGTATTTCTCCTTTTATTGTTTCTTAGTTGTTGCTTTTTCATATTTCAGTTGTGCTTTTTGTTTACTGCAAGTTCGAGCTAGGGGTCCGTTAGGATTCTCTATTACCTGGACGGCTGGACGTAAATTGGTTCCTAATTTAGGCATTTTGTTGGTCCTGCTTGCACGGAGTTTTTGTGTTGAAGTCTTGATAGTTTTGGTTCTTTCTTGTATCATTTGATGAAATCTATATTGCTTTCGAATTTTGAAATAAAATTGACAGTTCAAAAAAAAAAAAAAAATTGGGCTCAAATTTATTGACTGTGATTTGGAGCTAGTGGGCTCGGCTTCTTCATTTACGGGTTGGGAATAGCCCGATTCTGAAACTGGGCTCCGTTTGTTTCGGCGTAAAATATTTTACGATGTAAAATGTTTTCTTGCAAAATGACTTTGGAACAAATAACTTTCGTGTAATATATTTTCTAGTGTTTGGTTCACAAATAAATACTCCTATACTATAACAAAACATAATAGGAGAAATATGATAAGAAATGATAAGGGATGAAGGGAAAGATAAAAATGACTTACGAGCCCAAACTTTCCGGTGTGGGAAGCAAGCCCATGACAATGCTTGAAAGCCTCATCCATACTTTGAACCAAGGTTATGAATTTCATACTGTTCCGACCGGTACGTACTGATATTGTCCAAATCTGATACCCTACGCTTTTAGTTTCGTTCTAGCTCAAATATCGGTCGGTACCAGTGATATCGGTCAATACTGGACGGTAACAGCAAATACCGGGCATACTAGACTAGTTTTAATTTATTTTTTCTTCCAATACCGGACAATACTGGTCAGTACCGTTTAATATCAGACAATACCGGACAAACACCATACTACTACTTTTTTTTTAATAAATTATTTACGTGAAAAAACAACACTAATAACGATAAATTTAAAATTGTGCCCAATTTCTCACAAGTATCCGTACGAACCATAGTAATAAGAAAAATTCAATACTCTAGCATAGCCCGGTATAGTATTCATTCAGAACCTCGTTTTGAACGAGCCCAATGACATGAGCCTGGCCCTAATCCACAAGAAAGTGGGCCAAGAGCTTGGTCCACCGCATCTTTCTCAGTTTCTCTCTCTTCTCTCTCATGGCATGCTCGCGTCAGCCTGCGACATCTCCAACGCAGCGTGAAATCTAATCCGAGATCCAACTTTATCAAACTCAAATCCATTCTTATCCGAAAAAAAAAAACACAAATCCATTAATAAAACTTTCTTTAAACCAAACAAATCCCTTTCCAAAATCAAAAATTATACTCATTCAGCAATCCAAATACAATAACTTACACAACCTCTCACATACATGTGGGCTCCACACACACACTACTATATGCGGGCCCCAAATGTATGTTAGAGGTTGTGTAAGTTGTTATATTTGGATCGTTTTGTGAGTAGCATTGTCCTTCCAAAATCTACCTAATAAAACATAATGGTGTGGGTCTCTACACAAGATAAGTTGATCAAAGGGTTAAGATTAATTTGATTCAAACGCTGATATGTGTTTTTTAACTCTCTTAAGAAAACACTCATATTCTCACAAATATATTATAAAAATGCCATGAATAGTGCCGTAGGCACGAGCAAATACTAGTAAAAAAATAGAGGAAGCATTAACTAATTAGTAAAACAGAATTTCAATACCAAGTGGAAGAGAGTTAATTCTGCATCATATTGTTCGTTTTTCCTCAAAGTGGTGCACACGAGACCGACCTTGTTCTGCTACGAGAAAAAAATATTTTTTTTTTATGATAAAAAAATAAATATTTATTTTTTGAATTAAAAATAATATATTATGAGAGAACGAACTGTATCGTAAAACAGAAAATAAGTATTTAAAAAATAAAAATCTTAATAGAATAGAGCCTAAAAGTGATCGAGGTTGGTTCATTCAAAATTTATTAGGCCTGAGCTCGAATCGAGCCCAAACATTCGAATTCGAGCTCAAGTTCGATTAATTTTCAAAAAACTTGAACGCTATTTAAATAAGTTGAGCTTATACATACCAACCGATAACCGATTCTATCTATCAACTATCTATACAAGCTGAATTATAGAAACTAATTTTTTTGATAACTAATTCGAGTTTGACTAGTTTATCAAAAAAAAAACACTCGATTCAAACTCATTTATTAAAATAGAAAATTCTAAAATCAGCACATTTAGCGAATGTATAAATGTGTATTAAAGAGTATAAAAAGTACAAAAAATACATATTTTTTTTATCTTTTATTATGCTTATCCACAATTTAGTAGGCTCACAATAGCAAAAACGTATTAAAATAAAAATAAGTATTTGCTCTCGAGTGTCAAACTGTTCGCCAACGACGGGTCGTTCCACTTGCGGGAGCAAATAGTTGTCGTTTCAGTTCTCAGTTACCGATACTCTCAGCTCTCTGTCGCGTGATACACCGTTGTCTTTACTCGACGAATCTCTTTGTTTCAGCTAGTTTTGGTATGCCCTCAATCTCCACATGATTAGATTTCAAATTTCAGTCAACAGCATCCTCGTCAATTCGATTCTGTGCTTATTTTGGTGTCACTGTGGTCCTAGATGTTTTTAATGCACTTTCCTTTTATATTTTTGGAAAACCCACGTAATAATCTTTGATTTTATCTACGTGTGTCAGTCAGAATTGTTAGAAATGCAAGCTTCAGCATATGCAGTCAGAGGAGGTGTGAGTTTGGACAGTCAAAAGCGTAGGTTTTTACTACCAGGTTCTGGGGACTTTAGGAAGAGGAGTTTAGCTTTGAACAATCTGTGCCCGGCGACGGGAAGGTCCGATTGCTTCGGATTGCGCCTTGGTTCGGTAGACATGGCATTCGAGCCTGCTCGTGCGAGAGCGGGCGTCTTTCGGTCACCCGCCAAAGCCAGATCAGTAGTCAGGGCACAAGCTTCTGGTTTGTCCATTTTTGCAGTTCTTGGTCTAATCATAATTAGAATTTGTTTTACGTGTCATAAAAGGTGATAAGTGATGTTTCTAGAGTCATAGTTGCAATTCATTACATATGAGGGTTGTGTTTTACCTAACAATTTAGAAATGCTTGTTTTTACGTAGTTGTGGCTTGTTTTATTTGACCATTTTATTGATGGCATGCGCTATGCAGTAGTTTTAATAGTTCTGTGGGGCTGGGGTGCTTTCTTGTATGTGACACATAAAAGGTTTCCAGCGAGGGCAGAGCCAGAATTTTTGATACATGGGGTTGAAAACTAGAATCATGGCAGTTTAAAGCAAGTTAAGAGCTCAATGTGAGGTCAAAATCGCAAATGTGGATACAACATATATTATCTCTTATTGAAATCAAAGGAAGTGGGGTCAAGTGATCCCACTTGTCTCTTAGTCGCTCTGCCCCTTGGTTGGCTCTCTATTTTGTTTGGAGGGAAGATGATTCATTGTGCAGGTTTCTAGGTCTGCAACTTTGATGGTTAGGGAAAGGAGATAAACCAAAAAACCTAGAAGAAAGAGTAACAATCGGCTCGGGAGAATATAATAATCATGAATGTTAATATTAAAAGAGGTACTGCCAATTATTATCCGCTTTCGTCCTTGGATTGTCAAAAAACTTGAAACTGTATATGCCTTTGCTTGACAAGTTCCCCTTTCGGCCTTGCCAAAGTTAAGGCTACTTGCCATTATGTTCTGAAAATACAATGCGCAAAAGTTAACTAAACAATTTTGTATATTGCATCAATTTGATTCAATAAGGTAAGCTGGAGGTTTTGCATCACCTAATCCTGTCAAGTTGTGGATGCATTTGAGTCGTTTGATTCTTATTGGGGCTGTAATGGTTTGTCTGTTCTGACTTCTGAGTATGAAGAGCAGACAATATTTATTCCATGCAGAGACCTTGCTTTTATTTTATCAATATGTTCTGTGCCTCAAGCCCTCAACCGATTTTAGGTTTAAACGATGATTCTGTGTTAAGCTTTATTTTTGCATACACTTCCAAAATATGTGGTTTCACTGAAATCAGCATGAAAATGATAAACTGGAAAATGGATATCTTTAGAGACTGGAGAGTTACAACTGTATCACTTCATAATGCAATTCTATTTGCTACAGATGACATAATGATATGTGCATACTGCATTTATGGTCTTAAAGATTAGGATCCTTCCATACTCTTGAAAGTTCTCACATTTGTTTTGATGGATTTGATACTTTGGATATTCTACTCAATATCTTTTAACAAACATCATGTGACCTTGTGTCATAGAAGGTGATATTGAGGATGCCGCTCCGGCCAAAATCCACGGGAAGACTTCTGGATCTGTTCTGCCGTATGTTGGTGTCGCCTGCTTGGGTGCCATTTTGTTTGGATATCATCTAGGGTATGCTGTATTTTGATGCTCTTATATCTTCCCTGGAACCTATCAGTTCACGAATTTGAGTTGTTAATCAGCCGCGGTTGATGGACTGTTTGGGATTCTACTGTTTCCTGCTCTGGCACTCTGGTCAATTTTTGGATTGATGTTGGATTGTTATGAATCTATTTTTTCAATTTTATTCACTTGAGTTTGGATGGCTTTTATTGTAAGTTTGTAACCTATGCTCGTGCTTCAGGGTGGTGAATGGTGCTCTTGAGTACCTCTCCAAGGATCTCGGGATTGCTGACAACACTGTCCTTAAAGGCAAGTTTCATTCAATATATGATGACAATTGCTACTATTTCACTTTACTATTCTTCATTAGGTGCGTTCAAGTTCTCTGTTCTAGACTAGAAGATGTGTTTTGTCTGTGCTCTGTAGACCATGATTCTCCTTGTGTGGAACTTTTAATTTCCATTTGATGGTTCCCTCTGGCTATTTATTTATGCAAGTTTTCTAATGGATAGTTCTATGGACAATTCTGCAATATATAAGCTTGTAATGTTTGGAATAGGATGGGTAGTCAGCACTCTTCTGGCTGGTGCCACTGTTGGTTCATTTACTGGGGGCGCATTGGCTGACAAGTTTGGCAGAACAAAAACTTTTCAACTAGATGCGATTCCACTTGTTGTTGGAGCATTCCTTTGGTTAGTTTCTCTGTCATTGCTGTTGTGATGTTTAATTTTTTTGATCAGTGATGACATTATGATCTTTGGTTAGATTTGATAAAAAGTAATTCACAGATTGTGTCAATTATTCAGTGCCACAGCCCAGAGTGTACAGACAATGATAATTGGCCGTTTACTTGCTGGCATTGGAATTGGTATCTCCTCTGCTATAGTTCCACTTTACATATCTGAGGTAGGAATCTTTTTAGTGCCAGTTTCTTTCTTTCTATTTTCTAAATGCCTTTTCATGCTTTGTGTGACACATTTTTAATGGCTAGATCTCACCTACCGAAATTCGCGGCACACTTGGTTCTGTCAACCAACTTTTTATCTGCATTGGAATTCTTGCAGCATTGGTGGCTGGGTTGCCCTTAGCGGGAAATCCTTTATGGTACTTGCCTGTTTCATGTTACCTAATTGCAGACTGGAAGTCTTAATGCTTAGAGATAAATTAACCTTCCTGCTAATTTCGTGATCACATTGATGCTCTTTGCTCTCAGTTTAATGCTCTATATATTCACTATATTTTCCTTTCCATGACTAGCTGCCAAAAGTAAGTGGCTATGTAAAATTGGTCTGGTTGAATGCCTGCATACATATGGCCTTAAAAAAAAAAATCAACATCTTGTTCAACTATTTTATGTCAATTACATTATGGCTGCTGGCTGTATTAGTGTCGAGTTCAGTATCAGGATAGGAACCACAAGAATACTGTTACTTTGTTTTTTGTTTTTGGGTTTTATGATTGTAAAATCCCCTGTTCTTTTATTTAAGCACATTAAGATATGTCTATTTAGAGGAGCACAAGGTGATGCAAGCCACTGGTTGAGAAATTTATTATAAACTAGGAACTGTCTAATACTTTTTGGTGTTTCGGAGCTAGTAGTTAGAGTTTTTGTTATTATTCCTTCGTTTTGTCTCTCTTTCTCACGTCTCCCAATCTTTATCAGGTGGAGGTCAATGTTTGGTGTTGCTCTTATCCCCTCTGTCTTGTTGGCTTTGGGAATGGCATTTTCTCCAGAAAGCCCTCGATGGCTTTTTCAGGTTTTCTCAGCTATATTCAGTGTCTTTATTTTAGGCTATTGGCTCATTGGTGATGGTGCTAAGTTAGACTTGTTCATTTGCAGCAAGGGAAAGTTTCTCAAGCTGAAATGGCTATAAAAACACTATTTGGAAAAGAAAGAGTTGCTGAGGTTATGAATGACTTTCATGCAGCAAGTCAAGGTTCTTCAGAACCAGAAGCTGGGTGGTTTGACCTTTTTAGTAGCCGCTATTGGAAAGGTATATGAGATAAAAATGGAAGCAATTTCTATCACCCAACATTGTGGATTTGCAATTCGTTCTCCATATTTGTGACCATGAGGGAAACTCATTAGATCCCTAGACATTAAATTTTACTGGCTGAATTTAGCTTGGCTCAAATTTCCACAGTGCCATACATTTAGGTATTGTTCTCACTTAAACGTCTCAGTTCATTTTAATATATGTGAACTGGTAAAAGAACATCTGCACATACCTCTCTTTCCATTATCTTAAAAGTCACCAGCATACTGTTAGCCGTTAGATGCTAGTTATTTTGTTATTAGTGGAGAAAACATGAGGTGCTTGTATAGGTCCAAGTGGTCAATTATACATATCACGTTGATTTTGTGGTCGATCATTATTTGCTCTCCTTGTATCAATAGTGAATTAGGAATTTTTATAAGCTAGAGACCTACTCAAACTAAGGCCTTGTACAGAAACATGGATTCCCTTCTGACTTGTTTTGTTTCTGGTCTCCTCTTTTTTCTGTAATTTAGTTGGCAATATCTGCACTCCAATGCTCAGATTGGTCATTATGAATCCGGCATTAAGATCTGCAGATACACCCTATACGGATAATCGGGTATATGGCTTCAGAGAGGAGAAATCCTTCTCTCCAGTCCAGTGACTGGAGTGGACCCAGTCTGGTCACATGACTCACATGAATGAATTTGTGATGTTAAACCTGTTCCAGTCTTCCAGACCGGAGGCTTTATACGACATATGGATGAACTGTTATTAGACGTGCATATGTAATTATTTCTCTCCTTATTCTGGTGACATATTCTTCCTATTGCAAGTTGTAATACGCTGGTGTGGCTTTGTCTTGCTGCAGTCGTCAGTGTTGGCGCAGCACTTTTCTTGTTCCAACAGCTAGCTGGAATAAATGCTGTTGTATATTATTCAACATCTGTTTTCCGAAGTGTTGGTATTGCGTCTGATGTGGCAGCCAGTGCTCTTGTTGGGGCATCAAATGTTTTTGGTATGTGTTTCTGTTATTGTTGTGGGAAGTTCGAGAAAATATCCGATTCCTAGGTGGCAGCAAAATTTCTCATGTTACTGAACTTTAATCTTCTTGTAGGTACAACTATAGCATCCTCTTTGATGGATAAACAAGGAAGGAAAAGTCTTCTAATTACAAGCTTTGCTGGAATGGTAATTCTATCTTGAGATTCTATTCTCTGTTTGACACACATGACTTGACTTGTTTTGCTGTAATGAAGTGAAAAACTACAATTCCAGAACTGCCTCCCTGGTTAACCTGCTTCCCTTGCATACGTTTTTTCCCTTAGTTTATTCCAGCTAATCATCATCTTTCGAATCCCGTGAGCACATTTTCTTTTCTTTTCCTACTGAGGGGTTGGGCCATGTGGAGAATTTTATGAAACTATTTTGGAATAGCATTTCCCCCATTTTACTTTTGTATTATAAACTTCGGCCTAAAATTTGTTCAATCTGGAGTCCCAGCCATTATAGCTCTTGGAAGTTCCAGTTGTTTCTTCCTCAATGACAGAGTTGCTGTAAATGCCTTGTTTTTGCTTACGATCCCTTAAAGTCTATTTCACCTAGTTTCCTTGTTCAATGATCTGGGAGTGTGGCTAATGCTTTAGTGTGAAATGCAGGATTTGAATTGTCTCTAATTGTGTCTTGTAACTGCATATGATCATACTCCCTTTTGTTTCGACATGTATTGTTGTTTATATATATCCAGTTCTCTTGGTTATCACTTCTGGTCAACAAATCAAGTTCGAAACCAAATTTCAGGCTCTATCAATGCTATTGCTTTCCTTGTCGCTCACTTGGAAGGTCCTGGCACCATATTCTGGCACCCTTGCAGTTCTTGGGACGGTTCTGTAAGGATTTTTCTGTTTATTGTTAAAAAAAGTTTCACCTATCATATTAGATATCTGGCAATGTTTTGACCCAAAATGTATCAACACGTCCATCCTTCCATTTTCGCAGTTATGTTTTGTCCTTTTCACTTGGCGCTGGTCCAGTGCCTGCTCTTCTACTTCCGGAGATATTTGCATCCAGAATCAGAGCAAAAGCAGTTGCCCTGTCATTGGGCATGCATTGGGTAAGTCATTAAGCAGAGAAGTTCAATCTGTAATTTCTCTGCTTCCGGAAACCAGAGTGAACAAACAACACATGCACCTCGGAAGAAATAATTGGTCATCATTAATTACTGCATTTATTATGCTTTATCTGTTTTTCATAGAGGGGGATGAAGAAGTTAGATAACAACCAGCTGGAAAATAAATCATTTAAGCTGTGTTTAGATTAACGAGTTGGAATTGATTTATCTAAGGAAGGGAAAAGTACAAGAAAGAGAAGAAAATAATGGACCGAAGAAGCTAAGTTATTCTTTTGATTTTCCTTCCATTTCCTTTCCTTCGATAAATCTTTCCATTAATCCGTGATCAAAACACAAGCCTTAATCTGCAATTTGGACTACTTTCCTGTTGACTACATGACAAACATCCTCTCACAAATGTCAGAATACCCATTTATTTGTGTTCATTAGGGGCTGTGAAAGTCTCATTGTAACTCCTTTTTACGGAGAAAGTAATGTTGTGTAGACTATGCTGCATCTGTTGGATTTTCAACGGTTAGGTTCTATTATATAATTCTTTGGTGAGAAATTTTGTCCCTCTGCCCTTGCCTTTTCACTTTGGTTATGAACGTAACTGTTTTTTTTATTGGACAGATATCAAACTTCGTCATTGGCTTGTATTTCTTGAGTTTTGTAACCAAGTTTGGGATCAGCTCGGTGTACTTGGGATTCTCAATGGTCTGTCTTCTAGCTGTCTTGTACATAGCTGGTAACGTTGTGGAGACAAAAGGACGATCACTGGAGGAAATTGAGCGTGCTCTTAACCCTGCAATTTGATCGCGATAATCTTCATTTGCCCGGATGGTAACAAGAAGCGTATATGCAGTCAACTGACCCGTTGAAGGTTACTTCTCTCAATGGTGATCTCAAACTCTGCAGAAATTACATATTGGAGGCGGGAGGTTTGATTTAGTATGTAGTATGTAGTGAGGGTATTTATGTCTTTTTGTATCGAGTCTATATATAGGTGTTGGAGTCCTTTCTTTTGACTGCCTTTATCATTTTGAATAAATATTATCAAGAGCTAGTTTCTTTTGTATTCCATTTGGGAGTTTCTTTTTTTAAGTTAATGTATGGGTTTTTGGGTTTGCATCATTTGGTATCAGAGCTTTTAGGCTTGGTCCAACCGTTCATCTTGCCGGAAAATCTCGCTGGAACCCTAATACGGCGCAAGAAAATCTTGTCGGAGTCACCATTTCACTCGAAATCTCCAGATCTGTGCAACCCGAGGCCCGACAACTTGATTTCGAGCCTTAAACTCTCAAATCGACCATTTTTGAAGCTGATTTTCACTATTTCGAACACCCAAAATCCAGTTCGGAGTTGTATAATTGAGTGATTTTCTGACTTTTTGAAGCCCAAAAACCCTCGAAACCCACAGATCTATGCTCGGTTTTGCATTCCGAGACTGACCCAGCCTTTTTCGCACCTGACCCAGCCTTTTTCGAACTCGTTTCTGCCATTTCGGAGCTCAAAAGTGTGACCTAGACTTGCGAAGTACTCCTATGGTGTTCGGGTCACTCGAGTACAGTTCAAACAGTCTTCGATTCACTTAGAAACTGTTGATTAGTGTCGAACAACCTTTGATTCAAGTCGAATCTATCGATTAACCCTCTTTCGGCACTCAAAAACAGTGGTAAGGGTCTCCAAACTACTCTTTGGCACTCAAATTTGAAATTTAGGCTTGATTTCAACTAGGTTAATTTGTCTCATTTGTTGCGATTTGCTGCGATTAGTATCGATTTCCGTTGTTTTGCTGGGTATTTGAGGCTATTTAGTTATTGAGTTAACTAGGTTTAAGTATTTTGGTTGAGTTGTATGTTGAGTTGACTGGTTTTGGGATTGAATTGACTGGGTTTGTGATTGAATTGGCTGATTTTACCATTGGAATGACTCATACACTTAGGGATAAAGTTAAAGGAAGAAGGGAAGGTGGAGGTAAAGGATTTTTGGTGAACAATGGTGAATGATTGAACGTTATTCCACAATGTGGAAGGAAAAATGATTGCAATTCAAATGAATATAGGAATGAGACTAAAGAGTTGAGTGAAGAAGTTGCTACCTTGTATGATAAGGTGCGACTAATGTTACTGAAAAGAGAAGTTGCTACTTTAGAGAAAAAGTTTCAACGTTTGTCTATTTCATTCAAGAATATTGATGGTTACTATGATTTCAAGTCTTATGAAAATTTTAAACCAGATGTGCTAGAGGAAGAGACGAGCCTTAACCCGGATGCATTTGAGAAGGACGAGGGAGCAATGTTATTGTGATGAGTTCTCACATGATATTCCCATCTTTGATGAGCTCTCACTTGAAGAGCTTGGAGCTGATTTTAAAGATGGTGGTTTCGACGTCCTACTCGTCTTTGATGAGTTCCCAAATGAGAAACTTGGAAATGATCTTGAAGGTGACTCCATATTGGAGATTGGAGAAGATCTTAAGGTTGATAATCCTACGAGATTAGAAGTAATTTTCAAGATGATCTCTTCTTTAAGAGTGGTGAACCAGAAGATGTTCCCATCTATGACAAGTTTGAAGAAGAGAATTGTGTTGACAATGAAGAGGGAACGCTTGTTAATATGATCAAGGAAAGCTACCTTATGACTAGGCAAGCAAGCAAGGAAGTGATAGAAGAAGTTCCTTATGCTTTGGCTGTGTCACTGAAGATGGATGAAGTCATTTTAGATCATCCACCAATGGTTGAAGATTTTGGAGAGCCAAAACTTGATGATTGCTTCCATTATTTGCCTTCCGAGTTGCACATGGTGCAAGGGGTAATCAAATTGGTTCATTTTTCTAGTACACTCCATTCGGTATTACCGAAAGAGGGAAAAGATGATTTAGGACAGCTTGTTGACCCTTTGGGTATTGTCTTCAAGCAAGCAAGTTTTGAACATTGTGTAGTGACTTTTCAACATGCTAAGGTGGATAGGTTTTGGCACGACTTGGGGGTGTTTATGATGAGCTACTCCGAAGATATTTTGATTCACAAGATACATGGCAAATGGGTGATTTCTTGGCACATAATTAAACAAGAATGCGGTGGATGTACACAAACGAAAGCTCGTATTGAAGATGGGTTATTGCATGAGGGTGACGTGAATTAAGGAAATGCATTCACATGTCTACTTCGGAGTTGCATAATAAATAGTTCTATGTTGTCTTTATTTAGTTGTCTTCAGAGGCGGCTCCACATGGAACAAACCATGGTCAATTGAACACCCTTCCATAAAAAACTTTCTTAGAATACATATAATAATTTTGCTTTAGCTATTTTTTGAACACCCAACTCAAAAATAATTGAACACTCGTCCAAAAATAATTGAACACTCAGCCCACAACCCAATTACAACCCATCAATCTAGGCAATTCATATTTAAATACCTAATACATTAGTTCAAACAAAACTCACAATCATAATAAAAGAAAGTTGAAAAAAAGAGGGAATAAAATAATCTATTGAGGTAAGTATTGTGTTCTACATTCTCTCTCCATGTTCATTATTGATATCCTAAATATGTTTATTTTGTATTCATGACATTAATTGCATTAGTTTTTTTTGTTTGATTAGCTTGTAGAATTATGGACAAGCTTAAAAAAATTCAACTACGTTCCAAAACTCCGCTAACTTTAACAATATTCCTTCAAATTCTGGTCTACCATAGAGATTCTCTACCATATCATTCTATAGAACAGCTTATCTTCAAAAATGTCCGCTCCAACCCATTCATCCCAATATCTTTTAACAAGGCACTAGTAGTTTAATACATTAGTTTAATGTTAGAACAAAATATGACATATTGTATATGACAACGGTAAAATTTACTCTTCATTCTCAAAACATTGTTCACTACGCAATAGGAGAACATTAAAAAAATCGAATTTTTGTTGACAAACATATAAGACTATATTTTTAAGTTCTAATTTTGAGCGGTAGATAAATTTTTTTTACTATTGTACTATTTAATTATGCTAATATTTGAGATTTCGTACATATATTGTTGGTTTATCGATGAGTCAATAGAGTTATGGTAATATCTGAACACCCTATTACAAATTCTTAGAGCCACCACTGGTTGTCTTGAGTTTTGTGTCCAACTTAAAGATAAGTTTTTTTAAGAGGGTGAGTCTGATACAGTAGGTTTAAGGGTATGTATGTTTTTTTGAGTCATTTGTAATAGAAGGTCTATAAATAGGAGTCTAGAGTGCTCATTAGGTAGTTTTTTTTTTTATGTATTGATAAAAGAATATAAAGAGTTTCTGCTTCTTGTATCCCATTTTGGGATTTATCTCTCTTATGAATCTATCCTTTGATTTGGTTTGCATCAAGGTTGCTGCTGCTGCTGCTGCTTTTTTTTTTTTTTTAATCCCTTATTTTGCTGTATTTTACCATTATTTTCGGCATTTAACTTGACATCTATGGAAGTTGAACCAGGGTTTGTGTGAAATGAGCAAGATTTTTGTCACCGGGTCTTTTCTTCAATTTAATCAAACCGCTGATAATCTGGCTAGATTGGGCGCATAACAAGCTGACGATCTTCTTGTCACAACCGATATCCCTCCTCTGACGATGACTTTCGTTATTGAGGATTACCTGCGTGTTGGGCACCTAAGAGTCTAACTCTTAATTAGTCATTACTTCTCGTTTTAGCTTCTATATTATTTATGTCTCTGAATTTGTATTGTGCTACTCCTTTTGGTGGTTAATTTAGGAATTTTCGACGTACCCAAAAAAAAAAAAAAAAAAGATGACATTTACGAATTTTCGACGTACCCAAAAAAAAACCCAGACATGGCATGTATGAAACTGCCCTAGTCTCATATGTGCAGGACTTCAATTCAACCTAGTCTAGCACTATATCTATCAATGCATGTGCATGGTTTCTTTTGACTCGAAAATAGAGGGTGCATGATTTGTTGAGTACGGAGTTAACATTGAGCCGGCCACCCGACATTCGTGTAAAGGATTTAGGGATAGGAGGTCCTTAAAAATAAATGATGCACGCAAAGTCGCGAACATTGCACGTACATTGCTAGAGAGGAGAAACTTTTAGGTATACAGGGGATACTAAGCCCCATGATATTCTCTCCGGTCCGTTTCTAATTTTTTGATTACATTTGGATGATCAGCTCTGTTCGTTTAGTAGAATTCGGCGAGAACCTTAATCATACCAAAAATTGTGTTCTTTGGACTTTATTTAATACATGACGGCACACGTGAAAATCTCAAAAAAAGTAAAACTGGGTTTTAATTCAGTGTGTTTTTGGACTCAGTTTTGGTTTTCTTTAATTTTCACGTGTGCCGATTATGTATCAAATAAAATCCGATGAACACAATTTTTGGTATGATTAGGGTTCTAGCCAAACTGTACAAAATGAACAAAATCGATCATCCAAATGTGATCGAAAAATGACCGAAAAATGAGAAACGAACCGAAGGGGATACCATATTACCATGGGGCTTGGTATCCCGATATACCTAAAAATTTCTCGCTAGAGAGATATTGAGCACAGGATTTATAGTATTATGTAATTTTCCCAACCTTTTGGTCTGCCCCCAAACAGAGTGTTATTTTAAAATTCTCCAAGCCAAAATTTGTTGGAAAAATATGCTTACTTTTTGTGATAAAATCAATAATATAAGTGTGATAAAATAGAATTCAAAACGTAGAAATCGATGCAATGAAATTGGTGATCAAGGCGAGTATGACACTTTGTACTTAAGACATATTCGTTTCCGCCACGGTGCCTACGATTTGCATAAACGTCTATCTCCCAGTACTACTCGATTAAACTCCCCACAGAAACAACACTACAATCAGTGGATCTATTGAACCTTCTTGAGTTTTGTACTCTCTTATATGTATGGACTTGAATGGAAGGAAAAATTCACAACTCAAAATGAATGAGAAGAATGATATCTAATAGACTAGCTGGTGACTCTACGAAAGGCCACCAAAGAGAAGGAGCACCTTTGTTCATAAAAAACGCGTCGGTCAATGATGAACATATGCCCACTCAAAAGACACGGCTCCAAATCGAATCTATTTCCATTCACACTCTTTAAAAAAAGTTTAAATCCTATGATATTTTCCAACAAAATTATTATCTCCAGAAGAGTAAAAAAGACATAATTATACACGAGGTAACTTTTTGGACTTTTTCTTGATTAATATTTTTCAAAATATTTGTTTGAAAGTCAAAATTTTTTACTTTTCCGATTCTTCTCATTCTTACTTACCCATATCACATAAAAGTTTAGCGTAAAATTAACAAATGCAAGAAAATTTTGAATAAAAACAAAACCCAAAAATTATTCTGCATAAATTAATCACTAACGTAAATACAATAAAGCATGTTTCTGCAATCACTCTAACAAACATATGTAGTTCTTTCCCATGACTATTGGGAAAAACATTTGACTACAACCTTCGACAAAAATTTATCCCCACATAACAAAAATCGCATAACTGCTGGAATTTGGGGCCGGGGTCAAGACCCAATCGGAACACCCATGTGGACATCACCGGTGACCCATATATTAATTAGAGACTATAGAGTGCTATCTTATCTCCTCATATCTTGGAGATTAGATAGAAAATGTTAAAGTAATCCTCATCTCTTAGGATTTGAGGCCTTCTACCATTAAAGGACAATCAGAGCTTTTGCTCCATTATATAGAGGAGTGATTTTGGCACTTCCCAAATTAATAACTGCACTTCCAAAGGTGCCAAAATCAATCCCAAAAGGGAAAACCAAAACATGCACTTAGCAAAGAACTAGAGTAACTCTATGTACACAACCAAGCCTCATTCAATCGTTACCATCCCCACCAATAGCTCTGCCCAAACAATCTGAAAAGAGACCCTAAATCAGCTCTCCAAAACATCCCCCAAATCAGCTAGAAATCAGGCCCCAAATAGCCCCTTTTCCAGCCCCTTTATCAGCCATAAAACAGCCCCGGCCAAGTTATTCTCTTCTTAACCAGCTAGCTACTAGCAATTAAACAACAATCCTCTCTCTCTCTCTCTCTCTCCAAAAAAAAATGGGCAATGGACGGCTCACATTGCCGTCGATCTGTAAGCTAATGGAAAGCCTTTTCCACCTCCACCATGTTCTTCACTTTCTCCTCTTCCTCATCGGGTTATCGATAGGCACCATAACCACCTTATACCTCAGAAGCTCCACCTTCGCCGTATCAGCCAGTACCCTTAATTCAACTTCTACACCACCACATCCACCGCGGGAAATGCTGGCTTCACTCTCCTTTACGACAAATGAAACGTCTAACAGCACGACTCGTGTTTTATTGAAAGAGCATACGGGTCTCATGCACAATATGAGCGATGATCAGTTGTTGCGGAGAGCATCGACGTCGGGTCAGAGGATTCAAGAGTTTCACGTGCCGAAAGTGGCCTTCATGTTCTTGACCAGAGGGCCATTGCCTCTGT
>BPLS01025710.1:0-15921 GCA_019656275.1 Rhododendron kiyosumense
CTTTTTGTTTAAATTATTCGAGGCTAATCCTGATAATTGCTTGAGTTTCAAGTTTTGTTTCAATCAAAGTTTTATTGTTTTGTGGGTGTCAATTGCAGTATGACAATTTCAGGATTCGTGATCATGATCTCGTTTGGATTCAATGCTGCCGCAAGGTTAGCCTAGTTTTCTTTCTCTATACGGTTATACTATTGACAGTCCACAGTGTTGTCAATAAGATCAGAAAAATACAGAAAACACAGTTTTCGATACACATTTCAAAGGCACTTTAACACGTAGAAAACTGTGTTTTTTTGCCCTATCGATAACCCATTAGGATGTTATTATCATTTTTCTTTTCTATATATGAATCTTTTATCTTCACTGAGTGTACCTCTATTTTGGCTCGCTTGAGGTGCTTTTTCTTGTATGTTATACGCAAAAACTTTATCTTTTGCTGTTACACACAATGTGTAACGATTTTCTTTGATGAACTATATGACTGACCAGTGTGAGAGTAAGCAACGAGCTAGGAGCAGGGCATCCGAAGTCAGCTGCATTTTCTGCAGTCGTTGTCAACATAGTCTCTTTCATTACCTCTGCGGTGTCGGCAACTATTGTGATAGTGTTTAGGGATGTTATAAGCTATGCTTTCACGGAGGGTGAAGCCGTGGCCAATGCTGTCTCGGACCTCTGCCCGCTTCTTGCCATTACCCTCCTCCTCAATGGTATTCAACCTGTTTTGTCCGGTGAGCTTCTATGAATTTTCTTTTCCGAATCAGACATCCAATCTCAATTATGATCTATGTATTAAATAAACTTCAATTTCTCTACAAATGCGGAGCTCACTGCCGCGACTTAGTACCGAACAGTTCGACTCATGGAGTTTACATCTCGTTTTGTTTATGCCAATTAACCACTAATTTAGAGTCTTTCTGACTAGATGAATTTAAACCAGCGCCTAGAAAATGAGCAATCAAATCATGAAATCGAATCTGCATAGGAGCGCCCACTGGGCCAACCGTTCATTTCTCTCTGTTTTCTCTTTTTATCTAGTTTTGTCTCTATTGCTCACCAAATTGTTATTGTCCCCGTATGTTTCTGATTAATTAAGATATGCTAACATGGAGCTGTTAATTTATTCAAAATTGATGTCATATATGTGAACTACGCACATGTGAAGGTGTGGCGGTTGGGTGTGGATGGCAAGTTTTTGTTGCTTATGTCAACGTTGGATGCTATTACATGGTTGGAGTCCCATTGGGTGTTTTACTTGGTTTTTACTTCAAATTAGAGGCTAAGGTAAGCAACAAAATTAGAACCTCACCATTTGTACTATTTTTTATGCGATGAATGGCAAGAAACTTGTTTTACTAATTATTTATGGGGTGTGCAGGGGATATGGACAGGGATGATAGGCGGAACAGTAATGCAGACCTTCATTTTAATATGGGTCACCTTTCGAACAAATTGGATAAAAGAGGTAATTCCCGAGTCATTTTTTATTCCAAAGATTTAGTTAAATAATACTGCAGAGTCTTATATGATTTATTGTATGCTTGGGGATAGTACGCGAGATTTGCACCTATATATGTGATATATTTAGATTAGGATGAGGTACAGGTTTTTCGAGTATTATTTTTGGGTGTCAGAGAGAAAAGGTTAGATTATCAAAAGACAAGCTAGTTCTAGGGCTATTTTCAGCAAGGTGATATAGAATAGTATCCACGGATTTAAATATCAGCCGCTGCATTGCGGTTGTACAATTTATTGATAACGATACACCTTGCTATATCAGTGGTACAAAATATTTACACCTGTGTTGGCCGATTCCCAATAAATAATGCTCTGTATTCACAAACGTTACGTCTGATTCTTGCTGCATATGTAAATGTTTGGGTGGTGGGTGGACTACATGAAATATCCCTCAAATAGTAAGCTTCACATGTTATTTGAATAGTGCCACGGCAAAACAATCTTCAACCGCGCAACTACTTGTCCATATGCTTTCATTAAAATTTTAAGTTTCTCAAACAAGAAATATATTTGGAAGGACAAGAATTTTATTGTTAAGTAAAAGTCCATTAATTTGTTGTTGCTAATTTAGTGTCGTATGATAGTAAAAGAGCTCTTGTAAATACTTCATATGAAAAACTAGTTTTGGGTGGAAATTGGAAATCAATTGCAGGTCGAAGAAGCCATGAAGAGGTTGGATAAGTGGGATGACAAGAAGGAACCGGTTTTGGTGAACTAAAAGACACATTTCTCATTGATCAACGCTTTCCTTGGATTCCACGGTTGGGCAACTAGCTTAATAAGTTAATAGTTTAAAGGGAAAAAAAAGGAGAAAAATACACTATTTTATTTTGGTATTGCATTTTTTCTAGGCTTATCAATTGATTCGTTAGAAATAAAGTACGTTAAGTGTGAGGTTATTGTTTGATATGCAAGAAAACAGAATAATTAAGGCAATGTAAATTCTCGTTGAGCGTCTTCGGTTATTGATGTTTAGTGTTGTAGTGAAATGTCTGTATGTATTTATTAGTGTTGGTGTAATAGTAGTATGCCATAATAATGGGTGTAAAATTTTATGTACTTGTCAGAAGAGAAAGTCTTCGTAGTAAAGTTAAGTTAGTCAATAGATTGAAGACTTTGTACCAGAGTATTACTGTGATGATGTAATCCATGATGCAAGCGACTCTCGTTTACGCCTATAAATAGGGGTTGCCTCTGCCTGTTGTAAATCAGAACCAAGTGAGTTGTCTAGTAAATAAAAGTAGTGTCTTTCTAATATTCTTGTGTCTTATATTCTCCCTCTTTGATCCTAACCTACTTTGTATTTGTACCCACTTAGTGTCTGTATTTTTGGTATTAGAGCCACGTCATCCATTCTAGCTTAAACCCCCTTCTGGAAATTTCTTTTGCAATACTACTTCAAATCTTTTCTAAAAGAAAAAACTTGAAGCATATGCTCTGTGGTTGCCTTCTCAGGATCCTCCACATCAGAAACTTCACTAACTATTTTGGTTAAAAGAATTTTGTGTCAGTGGGATAAAAGTACTTTAAGATTTTGGCCCATGTGTTGGCAGTGTATCTCGGTTTATTTTCCCTAATATACAGAATTTTATTAATCAAAACTGGTTGAAGGTCTTATTTTGCAAAGAAAATATTTGTTGTAAAAAGGAAAGAAGACCCCAGACTTTTTAACTCCAGACTTTTTCTTGAAGTATGAATCGTCTGTTTACCACCTACTCTTCTGCTACGTCCTCTTTAGTTCCATCAATGTCGTCTGCCAATAGAAATTCTTCTTCTTCCTCTTCTAATCTTGAATACTTGTATGAGTTTGAGTACCTACCTGATGACAGTAAGGTTCCCCTTACTGATCTCCCTTTTCTAAACCCTTATAATGCTTTTGTTCGTCCCCAAACCTCTGTAAAAAAATCTGTTACCAAACTTTTTTCCACAGAACGACCAACCTCAGTAAAAGAGTATGTCCAAGCTTCTAAATTTGACCAGTGTTTCATCGCAGTTACAGAAGCTGAACAGCTCTTACCTTTGAAAATCCCTGTTGACTTGCCTCGTCTTTGACAGCAACAAGGATTTACCCACCTTCATTTTGGAGCAATCCGTTTGGCTGTCACTTTCCATGGGCGAAAAGATTTGCATGTTACTTCCAGACTTGCTCTGGTTGATACCAGGTTTCTACAGTATCAGCACGCATGTATCGCTACAGTCCAAACCACCCTAAATGCTGGAATTGCTATCTTCACCTTTTACCCCAATTTTAACATGCCATTAGCAGATACTCATCTGCTATCCGCCTTGAAAGTACAGGTTCAAATTGGCGGTGCCTCCCAAATTTCCACCACCTATGCAGCCACCCTTCACTACAAAATGGCCTATCGCCTCCAAAATCATGCTTTTGATGTGTCCCTACCTTCCTCCACAGATGAAACCCTTTTCCTCACTGTTAATGCACCTCACCAAGCTTTATGTGTCCATGTCCCACGTCAAATTTTCCGTCCTGAACTTCTCAAGCTACTCTCAGAATCTTGGGTTACAGCTTACGAGAAAAATAAAAACAAACCTATTCCTGTTCAATCCTCAAATCCTACTTTCATCCCAAAACCTGACGGTACAGTGGAGATCTCGTTTCCAAAAGATACCTCTGCCTCATCGTCAACTCATCCTGTCATTTTTCCTTCGAGAATTGACATGTTTGTTGATGGTTCTCGACCTGATCTTCCAATTCAATATTTCCAACCCAATGGTCTTCTAGTCTACTATTTCAAAAACCCAGAAATAGGTCATTATTACTTTGATGCCTGTGATTGTGATGACTGTTTCGAAGAGAGTCTTCGCTTAGATGAGATGAAGACTTTGATGATGACCCATGTCCTATATGTCCTTCGTCACCTCCCACACCTTGTAAATCTCCACCGTCTCGTCAACCTCCATCTGATGATGGTTCTTCCAGTCAGCCAAGTGGAGTTTTCATGTTCACCTCCTTATCCTCCTAGACTGAAGAAGATTTTCTTCCTTTGAAATTTCATAATTCCCAAGAGAGGACAACTCACCGTCATAAAATTCCAGACCCTGCTACCATTCTCCCTGATGGTAGTACAAAGGCGGTGTCAGCAGCAGAAGCAGTAATAAATTGGCAATCTGCAAATTCTCTAGCTCAAAACCAAATTCTCCAAAGAATTGCAAACTCTCAGAAAAACTTGGAGAATGCCGTTCATAAGAAGTTATCAACCTTGGAACTTCTTATCAGAGATTTGCAGCAGAAAATTCAGAATGTTCACTAAGAACTTCTCCAGATGGCTTATGCCAACCAAACATTTTCAGCAGCCTTTTACCACAAGGATGCTGAAATGAAGCATTTAAAGAATCAGCTTCATTCTCTCCAAGCTCAGCAGTATTCTCAACAGAAAAGCTCATTTGACATGTTCACATCTTCCTCTCAACAAAGTTTGTTTGGGTATCCTCAAATGTCTCAACCCTTACCTATACCTCATACCTCAGGGTTTGGTGAGTCCAATATCTTTGGAAGCTCATCAGCTTTTCTTCCTCCACCAAAAAGACCATCTCCACCAAAACTTCCTTTCCCAAAGCCCCAAATAAAACCTATCCAACCAAACCAACCTCCCACAATTCCGTTTCCATCATCCACAGCTAAAACTACCTCCACTCCTCCAAAACCATCTGATCCAAACTCCAAGTCACCTCAGTTAATGGTCCAACCAACTTCTAACCCTTCTAAAAATCCAATCTCCACTCTCCTACATACCTTAGCCATTATACTTGAACCTCCATCTCCTGAACCAACTATTGAGTTTGATTCGGATACTGAATCCACAAACTCTAGGCCAATTCCTCATGTTTTCATGATGAACCCAGAAAACCCAGAGGAAAATGTTGAAGATCCCATCATTGAAGAAGGACCTGAATTTGACATACCTCCAGAAATTTCAACCTTTGATTCCTTCTCACATTCCAATATCCATACCCAATGTTTCTCCTTTGATACCATGCTCCTATCAAAATGGTTGGATAAGCTCTATGAGATCCATGCTTGGTGCACAGCTGCTACACTTTTCCCAAATGCTACACTAAGTATTGTCCTTACTAAGTGTACAACAAAATTCCTTGGCCGTCTCCGTCAATGGTACTTAGCTCTTGGTGAGTACCGACAGCTGCAGCTGAAACAACTTCCAACCCTTGATCAATTTATCTCAGTTCTGCATACTGAATTTCTTGGGGACCATGACAACACTAAAGAGTTTGTTCGAGAAGAATATCTCAGCATGAAGTGTTGTTCATTCAAAAGAAAAGATTTGGAGATCCATTATAATCGCATGTCTCAACGATTTTATCTCCTCAATGGCATGGATGATGTCAACCTCAAGCAAGCTTTTCTCAATTCCCTTCCTGAACCATTGGGGAATGAGACAACAAGGCTCCTTCAGACAAAAGGATTGACGCTGAATGCTACATCTCTTGGTGGTATTTATCAGCACTCTTTGATTGTCTTGGAAAAGTTGTGCAATCACCAGAAATTCCTCAGAACTCTTAAAGAACAGGGAAAACTTCTTGGCAAAGCATGTGACCGGCTCGACCTATGTATAAAGTGCAAAGACAAGAAATGCACTTGCCGTCCTTCATATCGGAAGTCCAAACACTTTCAGAAATGGAAGTTCCGATCCCCTGGGATGTTTTCAAAATTTCCAAAATCTGAAAAGTTCTCACGTCGAAAAAAATGGAAATTTTTCAAGAAGAAGAAATTCAGAGGGCAGCGAAAGTCTGATCGTTGCTAATATATGGAAAGAAAGGGCACTATGCAAAACAGTGTCCCAATAAAACAGCAAGAGAAAAAATGGTGAGCTCTCTGGCACTCATTGACGATGATCTTCAAGATGCTGATGTCGAATCATTATTCTCTATTGATGATGAAGCAACAGCCGAAGCAGTCCTAGCATTCACCTTTGATGATTCAGAGGATTCGTCAGAATCAGATGCCTCTTCCGATGAGCCTGACTCATTCTCCTATGAAATCCAAACTTTTGGATTTTTGAACATCATGCTGGCTCAACCCTTGGCAAAGGTCAAACTCTTACTTGGCAAATATGAGAAACCCATACCAGTTATCGCTTTCTTTGATACTGGTGCAGCCGCCTCCATTCTCAACCCAGCAATTCTCCCCAGGTCCTATTGGCAGTCATGTTTCAGACCCTTTACAGCAGCCAATGGAGAAACATTTGTCATCATCTTGCTCAGTAAGCCTATTACCATCCAACTCTTCCCTGGATACATCAATAAACATCAAGTTTATGGTTCTGATCTCCCAGGAAAAGATTTATTGTTAGGCTTTGATATCTTCCAAAATCTCAGCAAAGTCTCCTGGCTCAAAAAAGAATTGAAGTACAAAAACTACCTATTACCCTGGACCACTCAGCTAAACCTCTTTTCCATAGAAACTTTCTCCTCCATCAAAGAAACCATAATCCAAACCTCTTGTGCAGAATCCCATTCTCAGTTTCTCACCAAATGCTCCAACCCACTTTGAAAAAATCCAGACTTTTTCATTTCTCTTCCCTTTAAGAAAAATGAAGACATCAACCCCACCAAAGCAACTCATCATGGAATGAATCCAAAACACTACCAGCTTGCACTACAAGAGCTCCAGCAACTCCAGTCCGAAGGTTTGATCGAGCCCACAACCTCTCAGTGGGCATGTGAAGCATTTTATGTCAACAAAAGAACAGAGCAAATAAGAGGAAAGCTCCGCCTGGTTATTAATTACCAGCCTCTTAATCATTTTCTGTAGGATAACAAATTTCCTCTTCCTCGGCGAAGTGTTCTTTTTGCAAACTTGCCTAAAACTCAAATCTTCTCTAAGTTTGACTTGAAAGCAGGTTTCTGGCAACTGGGTATCCATCCAGATGATCGTCCCAAAACTGGTTTCTGCATTCTAGATCACCATTTCCAGTGGTCAGTCATGCCTTTTGGATTGAAAACAGCTCCATCTTTGTTTCAAAAGGCCATGATTCGGATATTTGCTCCCATTCTGTCTTCAGCCCTTGTCTATATTGATGATATCCTCCTCTTCTCTCCAGATATTGAGTCTCATGCAGTTTTACTACAATCTTTTCACTCTCTAGTCCAAACCCATGGTATTATGCTCTCAGAGAAAAAGATGCTTCTTGCTCAACCAGAAATTGATTTTTTAGGGATGCATATCTCTAAAGGTCAATATCTCCTCCAGCCACATATAGCCTCTCAACTTGACCATTTTTCAGATGAAAATCTCACAGTCAAACAAGTTCAACAGTTCCTTGGAATTGTTAACTATATGGCTGATTTTATTCCCAACCTTGCCCAATACCGTACTCTTCTCTCAGCTTTACTTAAGAAAAACCCTCCTCCTTGGTCAACCCATTGTACAAAAGCTGTCACAGACCTCAAAATCATATCCAAAACCCTTCATTCACTAACCATACCTTCAGATGGGAAAAGAGTTCTCCAGACAGATGCCTCTGATCTCTATTGGGGAGCAGTTCTTTTGGAAGAAAATTCAGAACAGAAGCACAGAATTTGTGGATACAAGAGTTTCTCTCCAGCAGAACTTCATTACTACTCTACACACAAAGAAATTCTGGCAATCAAAAGGAGCATTGAGAAATTTGAATTTCATCTAATCGGTCATCACTTCCTAATTGAGACTGATATGATGAGTTTCCCCAGCATGCTCAAGTTCAAACAGAAACACCTTCCAAAGGCACAGTTACTCAGATGGGCAAATTGGTTTTCTAATTGGAGTTTTGATGCTGTCCACATAAAAGGAAAAACCAATGTCCTCCCAGATTTTCTGTTCAGACTCAGAAAAGAAATCAACCTGCTTTCCAAAATAAAAACCCCTTCGTTTGTCCCTGGTTGTTTTCCAATGATTTCCTGTTTCCACCCAGTTAATCTTCCTATCCACCTTCAGTGTCATCTTTTAGAGTTAACCCTTTTTTCCAGGTGTGTCCAGATGTGTCAAAATCTTCAGCATCTCTGTATTTTTAAATATGGTCTTGATGAAGGTCCCATAAAAGGTCTACCCTTCCATCCTATTTATCCCTTTCTCACCCAGTTTGAAGTGTCTTACCATAATGTCTTTTATTTCAAACTAGAAGCCTATCTTCTCTTATGGTATTTAGTCGATGTATATACTATAAGTGCCAGTTTCAATAAATCAGCAGTCTTGGTGTATCTTGCTCGTGCAGCATTCAATCTAGTTCAACCTCCAGAGGATTTTTTTTTGAAATTTCTCTTACTTTTTGGCAACATACCATACTGGCAACAGCAGATCAGGCAAATCTCCATTGGTCTAAACGAAGACCTCCAATTTGCTTTTTGGACAAATCGCAACAACAAGTGTCTTCCTAATCCAGATGGTTCTATCACTTGGCGAAAGGAGTATCACACTATGTTCCTTTCAGCATATCAAGAGGCCCCAAGCATCGAGATCCACAATGGAAATTATCTGGTCATGACTCAAACGATGTGTTCACTCAATGGATTGACACCTGCAGACGTTCCTTCATCTCTCCTCCATTATGACTCTGCAAATTGGAAATTTAATGATACTTATCCTGAAGAATGGCGCCAAAATATTCGCTACCTTTTGGAACAGTATCACTTGACTACGGACTCTTCTGGAAGCAGTGGATCAGATAAGCCTGAATAACTTTTCAGGCCAACTGTCTCTTTTGTAATGTAATATAAAGTGTTGTCCTCTTTTTCGGAGAGGGTGAAATTATTAATGTTTAGTATTGTAGTGAAATGTCTGTATGTATTTATTAGTGTTGGTGTAATAGTAGTATGCCATAATAATGGGTGTAAAATTATATGTACTTGTCAGAAGAGAAAGTCTTCGTAGTAAAGTTAAGTACTTAGTCAGTAGATTGTAGACTTTGTACCAGAGTATTACTGTGATGATGTAATTCATGATGCAAGCGACTCCCGTTTACGCCTATAAATAGGGGTTGTTTCTGCCTGTTGTAAATCAGAACCAAGTGAGTTGTCTATTAAATAAAAGTAGTGTCTTTCTAATATTCCTGTGTCTTATATTCTCCCTCTTTGATCCTAACCTACTTTGTGGGTACAAGTGATGTATGTGGCTTAAGTACTTAGTTAGTCATTTTTTAATTTTGTTTGACGAAATGCTTGTTAATCTAATACTGGTATTGATGACTAAAATAAGAGTAAGAGAGAGAGAGAGAGGGGTAAAGATTTGTTTGACAAGGGTACTCGCATCCAGTTAGGGGATGGGATCTCCACTTCCTTCTGGTTTGATAATTGGACAGGTGATGGTACTCTCAGATCCAAAATCTTTGGGCCTCTTACTCGCGATGAATCTAAGCTCACAGTTAGAGAGAATTGGTCCCAGTCCCACAATGCTCGGAGTCTTGGCTCTCTTTCTCTCACCTAAATCGATGAAATTAGGGGCGAATATGGTCTGAATTGATTCAATTTTATAGTAAATCAAGAATCAAATCAATTCCTACGGATTACCAATTCCTGTCCATTAATCCCCTTGTCAGAGTCTACTGGTACATTTTCCTCCAGTTCTAGACCAACTTGGGACTCATGAGCTTGTCTTCTAAATTATTGTAGTAGTGGGTCCCATTGGGCGTGCCAAAAATTATTTGGTTGAGATTTTTGGCTACTTTGGAAATATGATTGTGTGCGAGCGTATCAAAAAAGACTTGTAATTATCATTTCCAGATTTAACTTATAAAAAAGCCAAACTTAATTAGGCGATTGTAATGTTGGTTCAATTACCTCAATGAAGAGGATTTTTCCTTTGAAGTATTGACACAATACAACGATTTACTAGATATTCAACAATCAAAGAGAAACAAGATACCTTAATGAATTCAAAACAATTTGCTTTCCAAATGATTCTCCAACTTTGAAAAAATAGGAACATATTACGATGTAACTACTACAAACTACTTCGAACTAAGTCTAAGTTCCTAATTTACTGCTTATGGACAAACCAAACCAAACCAAACATAGCATAGCTATTTGTTGATGATTGCTTGATGATTTTCTAATCCTAAATTAATGGGTTGCCCCAAACGTAGGGCGGAGACCGACGTAGCATAATATCCGGTAAGATTGGTGTTGAATCCATAAAGATGGTAATGTGTATTGACTAAAACCTCGAGTTGTTATAATTGAATGACTCTTAGTTAGCCACCCCTTGTCATTTGATGTTGAGTTTAACTAAGCGGAGATTGAGTTTTGGTCCCCTATTCTCTCGTTTACATGGGCTCCGACGATACTCGGGTTTGTCTAACGGATGTTCTTTATTAACCTAGAATTGCCTTTTTTTAATTGTTCGAAAATAGGAGCAGTGTCCGAACTGGCCACGGTATGCTAATCATCCCGCAACCCTATTTATATGACTACTCACTAATCATTGCACAAGAAACAGAAGAAATCCTAGTTTAAAATATGCTTCTATTATGCGAGATGAAAAATAAACAAGAAATTAATACCAAGAAAACACAAACGAATAACTTTTATTAAGAACAGAAATTAAAACGAATGGCTGGAGTGCGAATAGTTGAACAAGACTTCGAATAACTTGAATGAAAAAAAAACTCGGAAGAAACTAAACATTATTGGAACCAAAGAATGGCAGAGGGTGTTCCACTTTCTCTTAAAATTCTTTTTTTTGGGTTCAAAAAGTAGGCTTGTTCCAGATTTTAAACCTTCCTTTTTTTCAAAAATGCTCTGGTCTCTGTTCCCGACCGTCCCCGGATGAAATGACAATACTGCCCTTACCCCGTTTTTATCTCCAGGGCTTCACACACGGTGTTGTTCTCTCTCCTCTTTTCACTCTTTTTTTTCTTTCTTACTTTTCTTTCTCTTTTGGATCAAGTCTCTCTTACTGCTCTGGTGGTGGGGCTTTTATATAGCATGAAGAAAAACCAGCAAACCAAAAACTACTTCGAGTACTACCCGTAAAACCAGAACGAACACGGCGGCGGTTTACACTTTATTACGCCCATAACTCCCTCCTTTTCATATGGTCCCAAAAGATGAGGCTTAATTGATCGCGCCCGTAAAAGAGAAAGACAGAGTGATAGGGATCCGACCCACGAGTTGGAACCAGCGGAAATAATGACTCGGGCTGGGGTAGAGGGAGAAGTGCAGGTTTCCGGCGGCAGGAAGACGGTGGTGGTGGGGATGAAGTTGGATTCTCCGAGCAGGGAGTTGCTGACTTGGGCTCTGGTTAAGGTTGCGTAGAGTGGTGATCGAGTGAAAATTACTCGTTTGGGTTCGTTAATTGGAGTGCTTGTTGGAATGGGTTTGTGTAAAAATCGTACGTGGAGAGAGAGAGAGAGAGTCTCTCTGGGTCTGGTCTGTGCGTAAAGGAGAGGGAGGATGTTTGGAGAAATTGAATTGATAGGAGCGGCATTATGATCATTACAATAATAATCTTATTAAAAAAGAACTTTAGAGCATGTACACCAGAAGAGCCAAAACCCAATTTATAGCTATTTTACCTACCCAATGGCACCAAAACCCCTTGCAGCAGTCTCGGAAAACAGGAATGCATTTTCCCTTTTTGCAAAATGCTCTCTACTTCTACCGAGCAACTATTCATGAGCAAGCCAATAAAATACTATTGTTCTTCCTCTCTCTCCTCCCTATCACCCCTCATTCTCTCTCGTTCTTCCTCTCTACAGGACTGCAACGAAGAATACCGGCGGGCTTGGAGGCGGCGGAGGACTAGTGGAGGGTTTTGATTTTTCTGGCAACCGAGGGCTTTAATTTTTTTGGCGACCGAGAGTGAGATTTTTCTGGCGGTGGGTTTTGATTTTTTTGGATTTTTCTGGGTTTGGTTTTTCTGGGTTTGAGGAGGGTGGAGGAGAGGATTGGAGAACTGGAGGAGGTGGGCAAGGATTGGAGATTGGATTTTCGGTTGGATCTTGGATGTGCAGGTCCACGATCGGTTCGTCTCTGTTTCTGTCTCTCTCTGTGTTGTATACGAAGTATTTTATTTTATATTTTATAATAAGGATAAGAGATAAAATAGAGAGGATTGGTGTAGAGTTGAGAAAAATTTGAGTAGGTAAAATAGAAAAAGTGGATTGTTGAGTAGGTAAAATACATTTTGTTGGTGTACATGCTCTTAGCAGGGAAAAGTGGAATGGGCCTTCTTTTTATTACTGTTCATCACCCAAAAAGAAACTTTCAGAACCAGAAGGCAATCTGGAACGCCTTCGCAGCCCCCCGCCCCCGTTCCTTTTGATCTCGGCAGCCCCGTTCTTCGTGATTTTCGTCCCAAAAATAATACCCTCTGCCGTCCAGGTCCCCTTCTTTTATACTGTAATAGTGCCCACCTAGTTAAGAAGCTGCCAATTCAACTTCTTCTTTCACGTTTTAGCCCAAGCTCAATTAAATCATAACCCAATTAAATTAATTGAATTAGCCAAAATACTTGACGATTTTCTAGTCCTAAAATAATGGGTTGTCCGAAGCGTAGGGCTGAAACCGATGTAGCATAATATCCGGTAAATCCGGAGTCGAATCCACAGAGACGGTAATGTGTACTGTCTAAAAACTCGGATTGTTACTGATTAAACTGGCTTTTAGGTAGCCACTCCTTGTCGATTGATGAAAGATTAACTAAAATCTAGGAAATAGCTATTCTTGTCAAATAATTAAAAAGGAGGTACGGTCGTAGAGTTTATAGTACTCGTAACTAGTTCGGATTAGCCTGTTCCATTCAGTATTCTTAAAAATATTCAATTTTAGATTGAAAAAAAATACCCCGCAAGATGCGAAACCTTATGGTCGCCGTTTACCCATGTGTAACGGAGAATGAGTTTTGGACCCTCGTTCACCTGAGCTCCGACGATGTTTGGATTCGTCTAACGTCTTTATTAACATAAAATTGCTTTTTTTTTATTGTTTGAAAATAGGAGCAGTACCCGAATTGGTCACGATGTGCTAATCACCTCGCGACTCTACCTATACGATTACTCACTAATCATTGCGCATAAAATAAAAGAAACCCTGACTTGAACTATACTTCTAACACTGGAGAAAGAAAATAAACGAGAAATAACAACTAATTGAATACAAACGAACAATTTTAATTAAGAACAAAAATTAAAACTAATTATCAAAATGCGAATAATTGAATAAAGCATCAAAAACTTGAAAGAAATAAAACTCGAAAGAAAAACTTTTTTCGGAACTTTGGCAGCCCCGTTCTTCTTCGTCCGTGGGAATGCGATCGTGCGTGAAAAGAGATCCCCAGCAAAACCCTTCTTTCTCCTTTTTATAAATCACAAATGGGCCCGCCACCCCAAAATTGACTTTTTCTCCTTTTTATAGTAAATCACAAATGGGCCCGCCACCCCAAAATTGACTTAAGAATAACCTTTAGTCATACAAAGAGCTCTTGGGCCCACCAAGAAAATTATATGCCCAAATGTAAGTGTTAAATGCCCATAGTCTGATCGGGATCTCGTAGTTTCTTCGGGTACGAACTTCGGTCCACTAAAGTTAATTTGATCATGGTCTTTGGTTTACATAGAGAATTCGACTTTGCCCTTCATGCACCGGACGACCTAAATAATACTTCATTCGTCCCGGTTTGTTTGTCTTATTGTCGAAAATTGTGTCTTTCAAAAATATACTTATATCTTACATTTTATAATATTTTTTTTATTTTGAAGATTTTGTATAATAAAACTAATTGAGATCTATCAAACAAGATCCATATTAAAAACATTACGAATTGAAAATTATAGCCAATTCTTTGAGAGGTCAAACGCTCTCAAAAAGTCAAAAAGGGAACAAACAAACCGGGACGGAGGGAGTAATTGTTATCATCCTTTCCCTACAAATTAATAATTCGACATGAATGACCAAAAAGATAATAATAATTTTCAATTAAGCGCAACTAACGACCGACAAGTATAAATAGAGGGGCCTAAATAAGTACATTTATGCACCTATTACAAAACGCCATTGTTCCTTTAAGTGCATGATTCTATGCATTTCAATCTACAAGTGTTTTGTTTTGTTTACTGAAAATGGATATTTGTCACTTTCTGATTAGGCCAATGAATTTCTCATACAAACAGTACTGCTAAGCGGCCTATGGGTTGGGCAAGTCCAATGAGTATCAATCATCACACTAAACACTAACGTTTCTGACGAGAATCAAATCCTCAATTTACATTCCATGTGGAAGAGGTAAGGAAGTGGCTACAAGCCCGTTGGCAATATGTAACCTTCATCTTCATATATTTAGGAATAAGATGAACTAACATAGTGGAATGCCTTTTAAACAGTGACCAGAATCTAAAAATCTGGACTCCGTTGTATCATAATATCTTGATTTCTTTGCAAGCTTATGCTACATATTAAGTTATAGTATATATGATGCTCCAAATCATTTTCTCATATGCAAGACGAAACCTTGGCATATTCATTTTGGATTATAAGTTAGTTTTTTTTGGATAATAAATGGAAAGAGATAGATAAAAAAATGGAAGTTAAAATTTAGGATGATGCTATGGTGTCCTCGGTCATTTTGGGGACACCGTAATTTTTGGCATAACAGAACCCTTGCAAGCATAACAAAAATCATTACAAGTATAATAGAACCATAACATGGCATAACCAAGGCATAACCAAAAACCAATCAAGGTATAACCAAAAATTAACCAAGGCATAACCAACCAAATTATGTCTTGTTATGGTTTTGGTTATACTTATAGTGGTTTTGGTTATGCTTGTAATGAATTTGGTTATATTTATAATGGTTTTGTTTGCCAAAAGTTACGGTGTCCCCAAAATGACCGGGGACACCGAAGTCATTCCCTAAAATTTATTAAGGACCACAGAAAAAAGTTTGGGTCTAGAGTCCCAAAATAAACATGGTATCTACCAACAGCCAAATAAAAAAGAAAAAGAAAAAGGGAAAATCCGTGAATTCATGCAGAGGTGGGTAGTATTAGTCAAATCAACTTATTTGTCCTTTTCTCCTTTAATTTGCATCAATGAAATTGCTTTGGCAAGGATGTCGTCCTTTGAGGGCCAGCTCTCTTTTTTCAGCCTATTACTGGAGTATTAGGTGGAGGCACATGTGGATGACAGAAGAGATCGAGTTTGTACTACGAGCTAGTATCACGTGGTTATAAATCAACCAGGAATCATGAATCGACAGCTCGGAACGATCGACATGAAAAGACTGAGGCTTCATTGGTTCACACTTTTATAACAGTCTCATAACACATAGTACTAGGAATCTAAAGTTCAAGATCCATCATGCGACAAGCATTTTATGGAGACAGAAAATCCAATAGGAGTATTTGAGAGTGAATTATCGGATCTTTCTTTTGCATGTATACACAAACAAACAAA
>BPLS01025716.1:0-15790 GCA_019656275.1 Rhododendron kiyosumense
ATTGAGAATAGCCATAGAAACAGCTAGTGCACTTTCCTATCTTCACTATGCCGCATCCATTCCGATCATTCATAGAGATGTTAAGTCTGCCAACATATTGCTAGACGCTAATTACATGGCAAAAATGACAGATTTCGGTGCTTCAAGATTAGTCCCCTTGGACCAAACTCAAGTGACTACATTAGTACAAGGGACCTTAGGTTATTTGGATCTTGAGTACTTCCACACTGGCCAGTTAAACGAGAAGAGTGATGTTTATAGTTTCGGAGTGGTTCTAGCAGAACTTCTAACAGGAAAAAAGCCTATTTGCCTTGAGAGGTCTCCAGTGGAAAGGAATTTGGTGACCTACTTCCTTGTGTCAATGAAGGAAAATAGGTTGTACCAAATTTTAGAGCCTCGGGTGGTGAAGGAAGGGACCTTGGAGCAACTCGAAGCAATTGCAGAACTTGTGAAGAGGTGTCGTTATGTGAAAAGCGAAGAGAGACCTACAATGAAAGAAGTGGCTATGGAGTTAGAAAGTTTAAGGAAGTATAGAAAGGATCCATGGGTTAATCAACAAAGTCATGAAGAGAGTGAAAGCTTAAAGAGTGATGAAGCACCTACAGACCTTTACGCTTTGTCAATAGGTTCTTCTTCTTGTGACATATCTAGGCAATATAGTTTCCGTAGCAGCACGACATTTCCGCTTAGTAAGTCGCTCAACTAGTGCTGGTGACATATTGCGCAATAGGTATATGAAGGTAATGTGTCGGGCTTTCTAATAGCATTGTTGGGTCCTATGTACAGACAAAAACACTTAGCAAATATGTAGTAGTTAATTGTGAAAGTAGATTTTTCCTTGTTTGGGTCTGAATCAATCGTTTGTAATAAGGTGAAGATATTGTGTGTTCATGTTGTGAAAAGTGAATTCATTATGATAGGGGTCTGTCTCATGACATCATATTTTTCAAGTCGTGCAACCTTGTAGTAGTAGAGAAATCGAAGCAGTGAACTCGATCCTAAGCCAATCCCAAATGTCTCTTCGAAAATCCGGAAATGGACCAAAAACAACCAACTACCCACGATTTTAAATTGGGATTTGTTTATGCTCATTTATGGCACGTAATCTCGGATCTGCACTTAAGGGCCATTTATCAAGTATTAATTAAATTAGGCCGATATTCAATAGTTTCTCTGGCTAAAAATTAATGGGGCACATTAATTTTGTGATTTGGAACAAGACCCAATTAATTTTAATCTTGAAACTTGGCCCATATTTTATTTTTTGGTTACTGAAGGAAATCCTAATTGAAGCAGTTATGGGATTCTTCTAGAATTAAAGTGGAAAGCCATTTGACTTTGTCAAAATGGCTCCATTATGCTTGGGTTACACGTACAGGAGAAGGAAATCAAGTAATGGGGTCCCATTACCCCAATGATTACAAGAAAAAGGAAATGGAATGGCCCACGATCAGGAGCAGTTGGGTTTTTACTTGGAAGTTACAAGAAATTGTGGAGACTTGGTATCCAAAGAGAACAGGAGGTAAGTTATTTGCCAAGACATGGGACATTTGTCAACATACAAGGGGTTTTTACTTGGAAGTTACAAGTAATTGTGGAGACTTGGTATCCAAAGAGAACAGGAGGTAAGTTATTTGCCAAGACATGGGACATTTGTCAACATACAAGGAACCCACTCCCCATGATCTCAATTTATTAATTCGGCCACTCTTCTACAATTCGGGCTGCTTCTTTGCTCTTTCCTGCACAACCTTGGAGCCTATAAATAGCAGAATCGAAGATAGAGAAAAGGTCCAACACCAATCAAAACTCAACGCTTACAAACACTTTCCTACTTTCAGTAAGTAGCATATCGAGTACCTCGTGCTCAAACCCAATTCGAACTCACTTTCTTTAAGTAGTTTGAATTCATTTGAACTCACTTCTTCAAGTAGTTTGAATTTTATTTTTTCTTGTACTATTTTATTATCCCGGTGTAATAAAGTTTACATTTTACTTTTTCCTTTTTACGCATTTCCTATACGACTAGGAAATTCAAAGTCCACGACTGTGTGGTAAACCACGAACCTCCTTGTGATCATTACCCTTTGGGTCACACAAAATCGCTTACAAGTTAGAAGTCATGATTTATGGCAATCGTCATCAAAAGTTAGGCGCTACAAGTCTTGGCATGCCCGCGCACCACGCATTCACGCCTTTGCCAAAAACAAGAGTTTTTAAGATTGCATTTCGATTTTATATGTAACAGATAGAACAAGTGAATGAGCAGTTATTTTGTGTTTCAAAAATATTAATCTTTAATGGACGAATCTATAGGACATAATAATGCTCATATCACCAATATGTACAGGGGATTTTAAACGAGGGATGTGATCATAAATCATCAAATCTTTTTTTTTCTTTTCAGTAAGTTAAATCTTAGTTTGGAAAATCTACATCATGAGGTGAAGATTGTTCTTAAATTCGGATAGAACAAGTGAATGAGCAGTTATATATTTTATGTTTCAAAAATATTTATCTTTAATGGACGAATCTATAAGATATAATAATGCTCAAATCACCGATATGTCAGGGGATTTTAAACGAGGGATACAATTATAAATTATCAAATTTTTTTTTAAGTAAGTTAATCGATCTTAGTTTGAAAAATCTACATCATGTAAAGATAGTCATGGTTACCTACCAATCTCAATTAATTGTGGGACTTCAAGTTGGAATAATTACGTTAAGACTGTGCAAATGGCAATGTTTGTGAGTGCGACCGCTATGTTATAGTACATGGCCGAAATGTATGAGTTTATGGCCTCGAGATCGGACCTGGTCCTTGACTGTTTTTTGCTTGAACTCCATAACTTGTGTTCAATGGTCCAATAACAATGGCGGAAGAGCAAATCCACCAAAGATTAAGCCGCAGAAGATCAAGTTGGCGGGAAAAAATGGCGGTTTGTCGTGGTGGCATGGAGCTCGCGATCCAACGCGGTGCGTGGTTGGGCTGCCTCCTACTTCTTCTTCTTCATCTTCTTGAAACTTTTATATATCCCAAGTATAGGAGGGGTCTTTGTATCCACTACAACACGAAAGACCTATTGCGAGGAAATATGGCGAGAAAAAGAGATTTCGTCGCTAAAAGTACCCAATTTGCAAGGAAATTCAATTTCGTCGCTAAAAAGTTACATTTAGCGAGGAAATTAAATTTCCTCGCCAAAAGGGTTACATTTAGCGAGGAAATCTGTTTTCCTTGCTAAATATAACCTTTTGGCGAAAAATATTTTGTCACCTTTTTTTGGACTCATTAAATTTTTTATATGTAAGTCATTATTAATTATGTTCATGTATCTTTAATATCACGTGGTAAGGGATAATCAACTACATAGTTCAATATCATAAGCAAATGTATTAAAATAAAAAAGTGATAAATGGAAAAAAATAGTTTCCTCGCCAATCGCATTGAATTGATGAAATCAAAAATATGTTTCACACGAATTATATGAATTCACTTTTCCCCGATTGAAATTAATTGTTAACAATGTCAGTATGTTCAAATTGTACTAAAATTTATTGTTTGAATACAAAAATTTTTAAGGACATGCTAAAAAAAAGTTCATCCCATAGTTATTGTCAACCAATCAGTGCAAATGATCAGTTGATCAAGAAAAGAGGTCCTCTCGCAAGCAACGCACTGTTGCTCGCTCTTCAACTAAATCCAAGTACAAGGCTATTGCGGATGTGGTCGCCTAATTAATTTGGCCAGGTTCAGTCACTCCTCTTCGAACTTGGTCTTTATATCTGTGCCACTCCATTAATGTGGTGTGATAATATATATTGGTGCAACATATCTTACAGCCAATCCCGTCTTCCATGCCTGCACAAAGCATGTTGAAATTGATTATCAATTTGTGCGTGACAAAGTCTCTCGGGGTGATTTAACTGTCCAATATATTAGCACCAAGGATCAAATTGCCGATATTTTTACACAAAAGGACTTGCGTCTTCCCGCATTCGGACACTGCGTTTCAATCTGAAGGTCATGCCTCGACCATCAGCTTGCAGGGGGTGTCAACCAATCAGTGCAAATCAGTTGATCAAGAAAAGAAATCCTAATAATGTTATCCATTTCAGTGGTTATATTTTATTATTTGCAATATCTTTTGTAAAGCTTATCACTTGTAACCGTATTTGTATATAAATACCCAAGGAATAGAACACTCTAGGTAACAAAGTGCATTCATCAATTCTATCGTATTGTTCTTTTGACTGTTATAAACCCAAAAAAAGGACTGGACATAGGGATTATAAATTTGTGGATGAATGATGTGCTTTTCAAAAAAAGAATGCATGGGGTATATGGATTGCTTTTCGTAGAGAGAACTAATTATTTATTCATACAAAAAAAACTAATGAAAAGCTAAACAAAAAATAAAGTACTTAATAATTGTGAAATGTATTTTCAAAATATCACTAATCTATTTTCAAAATATGTAAGGTTAACCCCATTTAAAAAGAAACATAACAAATTATTACTATTGTAATATTGTAGTTGAGTTAAAATTGTTATGAGCGCATATACACAGTAAGAACAGATTAACCCACCAAAAAAAATATCGTATTTGCAGAAATTTAAAGTGCTCAAACTAATTTAGGCACTACAAAAGGTTACTAAACTTAGAGAGAATTAAAACGAAGTATAAAATAAACAAATTTAGAAAGGTATAAAGATTTATTAAAGATATATAACAAAACATAAAATTATTAAAAAATTCAATAAAAGCGAATAATGTTAACGATTTAAAAAACAAGTTTAAAGAAACACTACGAAGAGACTAAAATTAGAGAGAAAGGTTTAAAGAAACAAATTTAGAGAGGTGAAAGAATGTACAAAAGGTTTATATATAAAAAAGGCAAAGGTTTGAACTGAAAAGGAAGTTGGTGTGATGGATGGAGTGAATGCCTCCATACAGGAGGCCACGGTTCGAGTTCGGGCGGAAGCAAATGAGCTGGAGAACTCTCTATTTTTAGTTTCAAGAGTTTTAGCGAGGAAAAATTTCCTCGCCGAAACTATAATTGGCCAGGAAAAAATTCGTCTAGCGAGGAAAAATTTCCTCGCCTATTTTGTATACAGTGTATTAGTCTAGTGAGGAAAAGCTATAGCGAGGAAAAAATTCCTCGCTAATTGGGTCAGAATTTGCGAGGAAATTTTTTTCCTCGCTAATTCTTTTTGCGACAAGCTTTTTGCGAGGAAAACTGGCGAGGAAAATAGCTTTTTAGCGAGGAAACTAAATTCTCGCTACAAGCCTTTCGTGTTGTAGTGATCCCCTCCGCTCCGTTTCAATTTTTCGGCCATTCTGAGCATATTTTGATGATCTCATTCATTGTTTAGACTTCGGCAAGAACATTAATCTTGTCAAAAATATGATCATAGGACTTTAGTAAATACATGATTGGCACATGTGAAAAATTGCAAAAAAACAAAAATTGGGTTCCGATTCAGTGTGTTTTTAGAACCAATTTTTATTTTTCTTCAATTTTTATGTGTGTTGATTATGTATCAACTACAATTCGATGAACATGATTTTTTTGAAATTAATTTTCTCGACGAGCTCTACAAAATGAACGAAGCTGATCATCAAAGTGTACTCAAAAAATTGCTGAAAAATTAAAAACAAAGCAGAAGGAGATACCAAGACCCTTCGTGTACCTGAGACATACAAATTATATATTATGGGACCCTAATTGTGGACAATTTAAGATTCACCTGTTGTCTGTAAAAAGTTAAAGTATTATTTTGATTTAACTCTAGAACCACCTCCTTGGATCCCGAACTCAAATTTCTGCTCCAAAAAATTTCAATAGAACGTAATCCAAAAAAGGGAAAATGACGGTTAATGACGTGTTTTGATAATTAATACTCGTTAATGACATTTTGTTTATTAACTAATGTTCTTAGCATGTTCTTAAAAGGTACTCCCTCCATCCCTTTTTTAGAGTCCGGTATTCTATTTTAGGCTGTCCCTTAATAAGTGTCCATTTTGTAAAGTTAGTGGATAAAAGTTGGTGCATTGTCTATTTTGTCCCTAAAAGTAGATTCTATTTTGAAAAGTTAGTGAGTAAAAGTGTAATAATGATAGGTAAGTATGGAAAGTGGAGCAAAAGGTTGATGTGAAAGGTATAATGATGATATTTTTTTAATAAGTTGGAATTACGAAGCAGGACAATTAAAAAGGGACGGAGGGATTAATAATTATCAAAACACGTACTGGGCGGTCCTTTTCCCATCCAAAAAATATAGTAATTTGCTAAGTTTGTTTAGCCTGAATAATATATTGGGATATACAGCTCAAAGAAAATGTTTTTGGACTAGCCTCCAAGAAAGGGCATGCACTTACGAAACCTTTTTAGGGGAAAAATTATATAGAAAGACTTCAGATCTGTTAAGTCCCAAAAAGCTGCGTCCTATTTGGTTGGTAATTTCATTTACAAAATACACTTTTGTTTGTATCCTATTTTTATCGAGTCAGTATTTTTTAATTTTAACCCAGCGAGTCTGTATAAGATTAAAGTAGAAGGAATCTTGTTATGTAATTGAGAGTAAGCGTATCAGTCGGATAAAATAGAAAATGATTAACTTTCCAACTTGCTAACCAACTAAGGCTAGCTCAGTTAGCCAGAACTCGTGTATCTCACTAGGAGGTCAGGAATCGAGTCTTTCCAAATGCGTGTCGGTGTTCTTTCCTTTGTATTTGTATTTGTTGGGGTTATTTCTCCCCTTAATGGGACTTATAGTTGAATTAGACTTATAGTGATTGTGATCCCTTTGATGGGCATATTTATTATGTTGGTTCAGTTGTTGGCTTAGTTATCTACTTATCTCGTGAACTCTCATACAATGGATGGAGTAGCTTGTGATTTGTACTTTGTTCTTTATACATAATGTAATCGTCTCTCCTTCCGATTGACAAAGAAAAGAAAAAAAAAAACTTTCCAATTTGCTGGGCGACTAACAAATTAACTTTCCAATTGATCGGGCTATTTAGTGGCAGCTAGCCTCTCAATTTACGTGATAAAAAAGATTGCAAGACTTCATATATAAGGAAAGGGGTTGTGCTGTCCAAAGTTGTCAAAGAGATTGAGAAGGAAAAAGAAAAAAAACAGTAGTGTTTTTCCCATTTTGTTGGGAAAGTCTGTGATCACAGCAAATCTATGCACAGATCGTGCATATATTGCGATGTGGGGCTCATTAGGAGTTTCACACAAATGATTCGAGACATTCATTATGTTTAAAACATTTTTTAGAGGACTCCAGCAAAAAATCAGTTCAAAAAATCAGCTGAATCCGATAGCTATAAGTACTTGATCTAATCATCTAACTTTTTATGCCATGTCCGAATCTGTGTCCATGTGCAATGTTACTTTTTGTGCACAAGCATATATACAAAGTCAAAAACAGAAAACTAAGCTCTCTCAAACACCAAAGACACCATTTTTAATTCCTGGAAGTTGCATGAGAAAGCAACATGACCATTTTATTCCTTTGTTCCCACTTTAAAAACAAAAAAAACAAAAAAAAATGATATAACTTGAAGGACATGTACAAACTAGTAAAAGAAAATAACACAACAAAATCCATTTAGACTGATTTTTTTATTGAAGGACTGATGTAATTACATCATCTGAGTGTAAGTTACAAGATTCATCTCTCTACATGTGGAAAAAAACCTTCTAACCAACTACATGACTATTCGTTCGATTATGGAGTAATATATGTACGTTTAATTCCTAATGGCGTTAAATAATTAACGACCTACATAATGCCAGGGTCTAGAACTATCACGATTATTTCAATACAAACATTAATCGGAACTTAGGGAATCAAGAACGGCATACCCAGATCTATTTATGCGGAACTTGAGCAATCCGGTAAATGACTGTAGCAACCATAATTTTACTAGAGCATTAAGCCCTAGGTGGAAGACGGTTTCTCTCCCTTGCCTCACTTTCTAGTTGTTTAGTTTATGACGTTAAATTGATGGAACCCTAAACGCTCTTTTATAGGCAGAGAGAGGACTGATTTTTTTATTAAACATTGATATTAATTTTCCATCAAGTTATAGCATATTTATGAAACAACTTCTCTATTTGATCTATAGAATAAAATAAAGATATGAAGAATCCTATTAAACTCATCAATCAATAGGTGTCATATAAAATATGTGGGCCACCACAATGACTAAATTAAAATTTAGTTTTACATTCTCCCATTTGGCTCATATGATAACTTAAGTAGAGTTTAACAAAGTAAACATAAAGCGCGCCATAAGTTCATATCAATTTCTTCTTAATTTGGTCACAATCATAATACTATTATTAAACAATCCCTTAATGCAAGTCATGGCGGTTCTACATCACAATGACATAGTCCCTTCCACGTACCACAACACTAGTAAATTGTTTAACATAGTCTTTAAGTGAGAAACGTTTTCATAAGGTCCAATAATAATGTCTTTTGTCAAAAACTATTCCTATAATCATTAATCATCCACATACATGTATGTACACTATTCATTACAAGAAATTATCAGAGAAACACGTAATTGAGATCTCTCAAAGTGTCGAATAACATTATCATCATATTGCAGTCCATAAGTACAACTATTATGGGCTATGCTAGACTCATTCAATCAGCATATTACTTAAACGTCTTTGCACTAACCCATTTATTAGTGGATCTGCAATCATAAGCTATGTGTTTATGCCTTTAGTGACACTTTGTTTCTGAAACTTTTCTTAGAAAAGAAAATAGTTGCTGAATCATAAACTCCTACCAACTTGGTAATGGTGTCGACAACCCCAAGTTCTAAAAAAAAATAGATATAACTTGAAGGACATGTACAAACTAGTAGAAGAAAATAACACAACAAAATCCATTTAAACTGTTTTTTTTATTGAAGGACTGATGTAATTACATCATCTGAGTGCAAGTTACAAAATTCATCACTCTACCTGTGGAAAAAAACCTTCTCACCAACTACATGACTATTCGTCCGATTGTGGAGTAATATATACTACATCGCTTTCGTCTTGCGCTGTCCAAGGAAAAGCCATCTACTACCACTACAAAATTGGGCAAACACCGTAGAGAGGCAGAAAGAGTCCACAATTTCTGAAAACTCAGGAGACCCAATCCCATGGATATCCACCTACTACCATACACTAGAACAAGTTTGAGTCTTTCACAATCATGTTCACTTTTGAGCTTCAAAATTGCAGATACAAATGAAGACAAACAAAGAATTCCGTTGAAAAAGGCGATGATTACCGGTTTGAAATGCGGAAACAGTTTTCTTCACACTCCAATATATTCTCATGCACAACGATAAAGTAAACAAAGAGGGTACTAGCTAGAAAGTAAAAAGTACTAGTACGGATCGAAGTTATAGCTAGTTGATTACCATAAGTGCCAACAAGGGCACAAAACTAAAGTTGGTCCTGTATTCTTGCAAGTCTTCCAAACAGAAAACCAACAAAAACTAAAAACTAATAGACCACTGGACTACACAATCAACTCATCTAATTTAGTTAGTCAATCAAACTGACCACAAAAAATTCCCAATTTCGTAATATAATGGATCACAAACCCTATTTTTGGGGGTCCCCAAATTTTAGGATCGATCCTTAGATGGAGAATCTAGGGCGGGGAGAGAGAGAGATAGAGAGACCTTGGTCGAAGTTCGAGCTCGTTGTAGGTGTCAGTGCGGCGGTGGTGGTTGCCAGAGGCTTAGGAGTGGGGAAGGCAGTAGTGGTGGTCAACGGTGGTGGGGATGGTGGCTGGGCGGGTTGCCCCTCACTCTCTCTTTGGCTTTCATAATTTTGCACTTTTTAGGCTACTCTCGTCAAAACGGATAATTAATCAAAAAAATATCACTCGAATCTAACAAAAATTCAGAAAAAATGAATAAACACACAAAACGGAAAAAATAATTAAGTTTACCAGTATGAGGTTGGAATTTATGGAACGAACAGACAGAAAAAAGCCACGTTTTTTTTTTTTTTTTTAATCTGATCACGTGAGTGTGTTGTCACCATGTTGTAAAGGGATGTCGTAGGTACTGTATATACCATTTCTGCAAGTTGAATTCTTGTTTAGGAAATTCGAAAATGGCTGTATTCCACGCCCTCCTATTATGACTTTTCTTATATATATTACTTAATTTTCTTCTCTCGCTTTCCACTTGTAACGCATTTCATTGTGGAAGTGCATATTAACATCCTAAGTTCCGACACTATTAATATATGGGTCCATCCTTAAACATGTATCTCCATGTAGTACTCCTCTTGTTTTTTTCATGGCTCCTCCTCCTCCTATTAGCACAACCCACACTAGGAAAAAACATAACTGCCAACATCGCCAGCGTAACCTACAACAGCTTCTTCGTCACCAAGCAGCCAGGTTGCCCACTCGAATGCGGAAACATAAGGGTCCCTTACCCGTTCGGCATAGGGGTTGACTGCTCCTTGGATTCGAGCTTCAAAATCAACTGCAGCACTGATTCAGAGCCCTTCTTGGACGGCCTCAAGGTCAAGGTCCTATCCATCTTCCCAACCCAACTCCAGGTCCAAACTTTTGTCGCTTATAAGTGCTACAACCAGGCCGGGAAAGAGAGCAGGACTGATGGGTCATGGGCCAATTTGCCGCTGCCTTCGTCATACACGTTTTCAGACACGACGAATAAGTTCACGGTCATCCGCTGCGATGATTTTGGCCAAATCAGGGGGTATGATCAAGATGCAGGGATCCTTCTTACTGGGTGTGGGTCCGTATGCTCCAACAATGCAGACATGACCGATCGAAATTGTCCCGGTATTGGTTGCTGCCAATCCGATGTTCCAAAGGGGCGGCGGACGTACAACGTTTTCCTTAATAGCTTTCTGAATCATACCCGGGTTTCTTTTTTTTCTCTCTTTCCTTTTTCTTTCTCTTTTTCTTTCTTTTTTATTTTTATTTTTTGACAGCCGACATGTGAAAAAATAATTAAGGAAATCAGTAAAAGAAATTTGTTTAATTACCACAAGTTATTGGGTACTCCAACCGCCACGCACTACTTTGATTTCATCCACATACAATCAGAGGGTAGCCTAAAATCTATATAAGTGAGGCCACCATTTAAACATATTTCAACCAAAAGAATTCGTACTAAGCAACGTTAGAATAATAAAAAACGTTCGTGGTAAGAATTAAAAAAACTAACATATTTATTAAGAAAGTAACTTAGGCAAAATATAAAAACAAACGAATTGCTTAAATTGTCTCAGCGGATCAAGTCTAAGAGCAATTTACTATGTAATATTTATCAACCTTGCTCCCACTGTTAATAATTCCTAAAGCATAAAACACATAGCTCATGGTTTAGACAATATTTTTGAATTTTGGGCATTTTGCAATATTATAGAGTTCCAAATAGTAAGTGGAGGCTTATTTTCGCATTAGACATCTCATTTCGCCTGTGTAATAACATTGTTCTAATATGTGAAATGAAAAATTGAGAATTAAATGATATTCAAAATGTGTTAGAGTGATTAAAAGTATATTTGTGAACTACAATATTAACAAGACATGTAAAATATTCATTTTTAAGTTTTGAATTTAAAAAATAAATAAAGAAATTCAATGGGGCCGTGCCCCTGCTTGTACCATACTACCTCCGCCACTACGTACAACTACAAACTTGTGTATTAATGCGGAGAGTATCATGGCAGTGCCCCATACCAAAGGAGCACTGAATAATTACTGACCAAAACGTAACAATTATGTTAGATTTTCAAATTAGTTTTGATTGAATTTAAAGCCATGAAATTACAAATGAAACTAGAGAGAACATGTAAGATTCACGAGATGATAAATGGAAGTATACGTATTGTTGGATTAGATAGTTAGCTAATTTTACTGAAAGAAAAATAGAAAGACTTTTATGTGTAAACTCATTTCTTATGCTTATTACAGGTTTGGTCATACGACAAATGTGGCTATGCGTTTGTAGGAGCAAGGGATAGCTCTCAATTCGACAATCTATCAATTTTTTCGGATCCCACTTTCACAAACCGAGTACCCACAGTAGTTGATTTTGCGATTGGAAACAAGACTTGTGATGAAGCCCAAAACTCAAATGCATCTTTGTGCCAACTGAGTAATACTACTACGTGTATTGATAATACAGATAATGGCTCTAGAGGATATCGTTGCAGTTGCAAATATGGTTACCAGGGCAATCCTTATCTCAGTCCTGGATGCAGAGGTTTGTTGTTGGCTATGCTGCTTTTGTTTTTCCAACTCGTTATGCTATGTGATAAACTCATAATCAAGAAATAATACTTTCAGCAACGGTAAAAAACGGTCGCAAATAGTGCTTTACCGTCGCGAAAGCCTTTTTGCGACAGGATTGCAACGGGAATGGTGTGGTGGCAGTTGGTGGGGTGGCAAAAGCCGTTTGTGACGGGAGTGCACCGTCGCAAATACTTTGCGACGGGAAGATGTAGTATTGGCAACGGGATTATACCGATGCAAAAAATATTTAAAAATACAAGTTTTTCTTTGGCAACCGCGCAATTCCCGTCGCAAATGCTGAGTTTAATTGAAAAAAAAAATTCTCCCATTTTTTTTATATCTAATATTACCCGTAATATACTATTAGAATACTATGTTTTTTGTGCAAAAATTAAAATTGTACTGACTCATTCTAACAAAAATAATCGCAAAAACTGTTCTTATTATGAATAAAACAACAACCCATGTTTACAATTGGTGTGAAAAAAAATGTTTACAATTCATGCTTGTATACATAGCCAATACTGCTCAAACATCTAAACACCAAAACCATAGAAATAAGTGAGCCTCTATCACGAACTGTACCGGCCTCCATCTTAGCTCTCCCGATTAACTAAAAATTGAAAGAGCAACATAAGCATAATGATTCCATGGGAGATAAGTCATATCAAATACTTATTTACTAACACAGACATGAATGCAATCTTAATTCCTAGAAAAATATACAATCAAAATATCATTCCTCAAGTTAATCAAACAAAATATAAAAGGTATCTATTGCCAAAGAAATGCTAGAGAGAGATAGGGACCTGACCACCAACAAAACATTTGCAAAATAGAGGTGCAAAGGGATGAAATAAGCCAAACGTGGAAGTCAGATACATACTCCCTCTTCTGACCTTACAGAGTAGAATATAACAATGACTTCATATCTATACCAAGTGTATAACCATCTAAAGGACTTTCAGTACAGGCCCTGTGTTTTTCAACAAGAAAATATAGCTCAAGAACAATCAGGAGTTGTGAGTAAGATGGCCCTATTTTGGGGGCTTCCATTAACTGATCGAATTGCGGAAAGTAGAAACATGGCTAACAGAATGGATTTGCCTTATGAACAACTCTATGAATTCAAACCACCGAAGTTCTCAAACATCAAGGAATTAAACTTAGGGAAAAAAGAAAAGGAAAACATCTTTTGCTGTGTCAGTATAGCAACATCAACACTTCAGATATAGATATAAACTCAAGGGTTTTTCGTGTCATCGTTAATTCATTTTTGGAAAGGCATTTTATTTGTTCTTGGCCCCCTATTGTGTTAACATTCTTAAAGCTATACTACGTTTTCTACTAACAATTGAATTCAAATCACAGACGCACATTTCATGATACCTCAGCATTAATGATCACGTATATCGCAACCACTTCCATCGCTTTGATTACGTTAGAATGAACTAGCTGCACAGAAAACTTAAATAAGGTATATCTCTGTCAATACCAAAAACCAACATTATCATTAAGAGGCCAAGGATTTGAGCCTTTCTACTGATTGTACATGGTGCGATTATTTAACTAAAGTGCATCTTCTATCCCACAACTTAACCAACCCCATCAAAAATTAGAAATTAATCACCAAAACCATTCAATTCTGAGGGATGTCAAGCTACAGTAAACTTATAAGATACGACGAAAGTATTTGAAGAGAAAGGACTTACATGTGGGTAGAATTCATGAGCGTAGCAATGCCTCCAAAACTACAAGTCCCACCATTCTCTACCAAAAATTATAAGAGAAATTCATAATTGTGCCATCTTAATTAGAATTTGTCAGTAAACTTAGATATTGGGACAAATTCATACAACAAAAAAAAAAAAAACCATGTAACAACAATTGACACCGTGGCAAACTCACTCCAGCATTTCCACACAATAGAAAACTTAATGGAAGGAGAAAAGATAATAATAACTAACCTTTCTCAAAGACAGGTGGGGACACATGCAAGCTGCTTATTTAATCTTCTAGGAACAGTCTAGTTCAAATTTGTCCGAAGCATTCAACTTATGAAACGATTCTGGCAGATCGATATGGTGCTAGCATGTCTTGCAATGACTGAACAAATAAGGATTTGAAGGCGCAAAAAAAATTTACTTTTATTCTAACATACCACAAGAGGAAAAATATAACTTGAGGCAAACTACCCAAATTCTGAAAAGGGGAAGGTACCCAAGTCTGAAAATTTTGCAAAATAAAAGGGAAGAAACTTATATCTCGATCAAAGGAAAATCTTACAAGAATCCACAACTGTGGTGTAGTAATCTTAATTTGGGTGGATTCAGAAATGGAGTCCAAAAATTCATCACCATTGTTATCGAATTGATGCAAAACCCTAAGGAAGACAAGAGTAGACAAAATTCAGCATTAACTTAAAGAACGAGAAACCATAAACCATAACATTGTGGACTAGTGAAAAGCATAGGAATCTTAAGTAAAATTGCAAATTTCTTCTAGATCTGAAAATACAAGCACTAACCGCCTCTAAAACAGACTTGAAAGGGTACAGATCTGCATACGAAGGGACTGCAACGACATACATATATATACACTTCGAGAGAGATCGATCGAATTGAATTAATTATGGTTTTCTTATCCAGAAACGGAAACAGAAACGAAGCAACGTGCAGCAATGGATTCCCGGCCTATTTTGAGAGAGAGAGAGAGAGAGAGAGAGAGAGAGAGAGAGAGAGAGAGAGTGTAAGTACTAACCACGGGGAACCGGCAAGGGGTGGCGATGGAAGCCATGGTTTAGGCATTTGCAGAGACGGCTGAAGGAATGTGATAGGGCAAAAAATGAGAACCTGAATTAGATCGTGTATTCGTGTGGGTGGAATTTTCTTTGGATCCCGATTGTAATGAACGAGGTCGTTTCATATTACTACTATTTGCCATGGGATGGGTACTGAAGCAAATACTACCCTTTTGCGACCACTTGTTTGCCACGGGTTAATACCTATCGCAAATGTTAATTTTTTTGCGTCGGGCCCATTTACCGTCGCAAACAATGACTTTTGCATCAAGATTTAAACCTGTCGCAAAAACTTCGACGCAAAAAGTATATATTCTTGTAGTGGACCCAGAGAATAGCGTACCAATTAATATATTTCTAAATGATTGATTGGCAGATATTGATGAATGTAAAGATCCCAATCTTAATGATTGTGATGGAAATGCAACTTGCACGAATACTCCAGGAAGTTTTAATTGTTCTTGTAATCCTCGTTACTTTGGCGATGGAAGAAGCAAAGGACATGGATGCACTCCTAATCAGGCCTCACAAATCTCAGTGATCAAGTTATCTCTAGGTACGTACATACGTAATTGCCTAGTACATAAAATGTGCTTCAGATTCAATTGTCACCTGTTGGCAAAGTCTTGCACACTATGGTTTGTTAGTATAACATAGCAGTTATCATAAGTATT
>BPLS01025717.1:9213-19321 GCA_019656275.1 Rhododendron kiyosumense
GTTTCGCAGTGGCGTCCAACACGTAACTCGTCTTCGGTAGTCCGATGACCGAGGGTCTGGACTTGAAGACGTTGTTCGAAAACCTCTGTGAGCCGGAGTTGAGGTTCTTGGGATTGGTATTGGAGTTCCCCTTGGTTGAATCGTTGCGGTCGTAGAAGGCGTTTCGGTCGAACCAGTCGTACTCGGCGTCCTTGGAGAGCCAGAATGATTCAGGCGGTAGATCTGGCTGATCATGATCCTCTGTTAGTTCGTACGGGTCGCTGCCAGCGACGCGGGATGAAACGAGATCGACCTGTGGCATCCTGCGGAAATTTCAGACGGAGAGAGAGAGAGGGGGGAGGAAGGGGAAGTGGCCAAAAGAGTTTTTTAAGGAAAACATACCTCACATCATCACCACTTTTTCTGCATCGGCCACAAATTATCAAAATCACCTATTTCTGCTTTTTTTGTTTGTATTTTGAAAAAAAATTTGAAAAATTATAGGAGTAATAAGAAGAGAGGGATAGAGAGAGAAATGTTAAAAGTAGAGGGAATTTTTTGAAATTTCTTTTTTGTAAATGGAAGAGAACAACGCAGAATCTTTAAACCATTCCAATCTCACCTATTGAGTCCAATCCCTAACTCCGTCCATCTTTTTGGACGAAAAACTCAAAATATGCCGGCCTAAAACCTTTTTGAAAGCAAAAATGGGATTTCATCGTTTTCCCTTCCCTCCAATTTGAGTTCTATATAATGCTTGACAGGAAAAAAAATAAAAATAGAGTACAACATCACATCCTCTTACCGAAATCCCCAGCCATGCCTTTATGAAATTTACATGGTGAATTGCTTCACCCATGCCTCTTTTTATTAATCACAAATGCTTAATTAGTTGTATTTTTTGAGGAATTCTTTTATAACAATGAATGTATCAATTAATGTTTATCAAAAAAGAGCTTTTGGTTGGTACCAATCACAGAATGACAGAACAATGGAAGATATTGCAGAATCATGCGTGAGTAATGTGGCTGATGATCTCTGTGGGGTTGTATCCTCCTCCTCTATAAGAAGAGGGAGTTCGGCCCAATTTTTCGCTTGCCAACTTTTCCAATTTGGACGATTTTCACCCTTGATTTGGAGGACTATGTTCTTGGGATGTTGGGGTAATTGGTCATTTTACTTGTGCCATTTAGTGGACTACGTGGCGGTACGGGTTGGAGAGGTGGATTTGTGCTACAGGCACAACACTAGAGCCACACCTTAGCCACATCAACTGAGGTGGCAGTGGTCCCAGTTTAAAAAAAAAAAAAAACCTCAAATAAAAAATCTGTATCGTGTTTCCTCAGTTCCCCTTCATCTTTGCGCCCAAAATATAACGAAGAGAGAGCAGAGAAAGGACGGCGATCTAGACCAACCCGCCAACAGCACCACCATTGGTGACCTTTGCCTCCATCGCCACCACCGGCGACCTCCACTACCATCGCGCCTCCCTAGCACTGACGTTGACCACCACCTGCGGCAATTTTCGCCCGAGAAAGGGTTCACCGACCCGACCACGCACCACCAACATCTCCATACACTCGTACTTTCTCTCTCTCTCTCTCTCTCTCTCTCTCTCTCTCTGCCATAGCCCTAGAACTTGTTCCGATTTCACTTTGATTAGGGTTAGGGCTTGAACTGAAATTGGGGATATGAACAGAACTTGTTTCGTTTTCAATTTCTATTGTTTCTCCACTGTTTTTTTCTACTTGGATTAGGGTTAATGTTGAATAGAATCAGAAATCAAAAGTTTTACTTGAGCCAGAAGGGAGAGGAATGTATGTCTGATAGGTAGTAGTAGAAGCAGCAACAGCAAATGCCATTGCAACAAACGCCATTTTATCAACGACGAAAAAATCCTGCTAAAAAGTAGTAACAAACAAATCTTCTTCTTCTTCGAGCACTTCTGGATGGCCCAAATGCAAAAACAATCTTCTGAACTAACAATGAAATTTCCTGGAGCTTTACATTGGTGAACCGTTGGTGTTTCCCTCAGGCCCCCATGCCCCTCAATTTTCGCTCTTTTTGTCCCATTTTGATATTTCCCCCCTGCTTCTGATGTAAAGCCTCCTTGCTATATAAGGTGAAGTTCTTGCGCTCTAGGAAATACAGTACTTTAGTCCAATGGTCAAGTACATGATGACTATAGTCAAACCGCACGAAATTAGGTCAAAATCTCCACTTCAGTTGTACTTCTTTTTTCAATTTCTATTATTTCTCCATTGCTTTTTTCTGCTCAAATTAAGGTTAATGTTGAACAGAATTTGCGATTTGGTTTGTTTATCAACCCATGCCCTAGTTGAATTGTTCAAAGTCTGTAATTGATATTGCCACATGCTTATATTTGGTTGCTGTAAAAAAATGGACGAAAAAATGCGATTGATTGTTAAAGTCTGTATTGCTTGGTTACTATGGATTTTAATGTGTTGGTTACTTTGTTCATTTTAATGTTTTCATAAATCATATGTTCATTTTAATGGAGTCTAACATATTTGCTTATATGTTACTTTTTATTTTTACGAATAGGTGATGTTTCCTTTGCCATCACCATCGTCTTTGATATCGCCAGAGTCTATTCGGTCGGCTATGCCTCTTCCGGATGGCGAAATTGATTTTGGAAGGTATTTTCCTCATCCTTTAATATAATTAACATGGTTTTTTGGGCAATAGTTGTAGAGACCCGTAAAATTTTAATTATTGAAATCGCTTGTTAAATGTTTAATTGGGAAAATTGTGGTTAGTTTGATGACTAATTAAATTGGGGATTGAAGTGAATGAAGTGAGAACTTGAGGGAGTGGATGTGTAGTTTAAAGATATAAGAGTATATAAGGTGCGTGTGTGATGTAGAGAATCATTTCATCTCCCATATCTCTCTCTCATCTGTTCTATCTCTCTCTCTCTCTCTCTCTCTCTCTATACCGATCTCTCTCTCTCTCTCTCTCTCTCTCTCTCTCTCTCTCTCCTCTCCTCTCACTCAAAACACCACTCAATCACTCAAAAACTGCAAGAATCAACCTCCTTCCAGCCTTGCAATCGCGTCCTTAAGCTTGAAAATCCTTGGGTTTCACCAGGCAAGGCTTGAATCGAAGTTTTGAGGGTCGAAGAGGCTAGGGCTTGCTCAAATCTGGTAGATCTTGGTTATCGTCGCTAGGTAGGGACTTCTTTACCTTTTTGATATGTTTATATGATGATTTGATGCAAGAATCGAGCTTGGTTTGCCTCCCTTTGTTCATCTCAAACGTTGTCGAAATCTGCAGAAAATCGCCCAAAATCGCTTAGGGATCGATCCCCCTTTTTTTTTCTGGTCCAGTAAGCCCATGGATCGATCCCTGGTGATGGGGGGGATCGATCCCTCCCCTCTCTGGAAGTTCTGCCCGTCTTTTGAGTTTCAGCCCAACTTCAAACGGCCATAACTTCTTCGTCAGATGTCTGTTTCATGCAAATTTTATATCGATTCGAAGGTCTTGAAGTCAGCTTTCCATTGCCACCAAAATCACCTAAAAACTTTAAGTACACAAAAAGTTATGGTTGTTAGAGAGAGGGTGTGTCAATCTCCCAACCTCGTTTGGCTACTCCTATGATTCTTGTTTTGCCATTATGACTTCCTATGACTAGTGGATGTTATTTTTGACCCATTGGCCTTCCGTTAGTAAGGATGCATGATAGTTTACTTGGTTAAAATGTTATTAAGATGCAACTTGCGAATGAATGATTGCTTGTGAACGTTTGTGGCATATTTGTGATATTGTTGGCATGTCGTGGCATATTTCTTGAATGTATGAGGTTATAAGAAAGGTTTAACTTGTAGGTTGAGTGAGGAGATAGTTGTTTGGGTCGGTGGTCGATTTAGGGAGTCTCGCAACGCAAGGGGTGGTAATACGAAGACTTATATGGTCTCGTAACGCATGGGGTGGTAATATGGTGACCTTAGATGTTCGTGTGCACCGTAACGCTAAGGGTGGTAATACGGTGACTCTCGTGGTACTATACGACAACGCAATGGGTGGAAATGTCGATGGTGGAGATATGGGATAGTGAGTCGTGTCAAAGTTGTTATTCGTTTGAGTATTATGAACCTTATGGCATAATGTGATTATAGCATATCTTAGAATGATCGCCTTGAATGTTTGACACATCGTTGAGTTGATTGTATTTCGTCGTTTGAGCTATACCTTCCTGTTTTCCATCATTGCACTTATCATCATGTTTTCATATAAAGTTGGTAAAGATTTTCCTACTGAGCTAGTGTAGCTCAACCTAATCTTTCTTTTCAGGTCAAAACGCTGGACAATAGCTCATAAGCAATGTGTGCTTGGGAATGAAAGACTTTTTGGAAGCTAACCTCATGTAGTTACTTAAGTATCTTTGTATAAACTTTATTTTGACAGAGATGTATATGTAACTTATCATTTCAATCCTTTTGACTAATCGTTTGTAATATTTGAATATGTTCGTACTTGTACCTAAACTAATTTGGGCCGTGATGCCAAAGTTGTAATTATCTAAACTTGGGGATCTATTTGTAAAATGAAACAGGTGGGGACTCTTTTGGGATATTATTAATGATATGCGAGGACTTTTATTAAAACGGATTATTTATTTATGTTGAAAATTGAGGGCGTGACAATAGTTGAACAAGATTTAATTAGTTGTAATTTTTTGTTAAATTTTGTAGAGATGTAGAAGAAGAAGAAAAAGAAGAGGAGGAGGAGGAGGAGGAGGAGGAGGTAGGGAGTGGAGACAATGAAGAAGAGGTATTGAGTGGTACTAATGAGACAACAGAAAATTGCAAAGATAGAATTGAGGAACCGAAGGTGGGAATGGAATTTGACGCATCAAACGAAGCTTATCTGTATTACTTAAGATACGCTAAACAACAAGGATTTTCTGTGGTGAAAAGAACGTCAAGAAAGGGAAAAGATGGAAACTTGAAGAATCTAACTCTTCAATGTAGTCGTGGTGGAAAGGCAAGGGTGAGAGGAAGAAACCTAGTGAAACCACGGCCACAAACAAAAATTGATTGTCCGGCTCGCCTTATTGTTGCTTCATACTTGGATGGAAAGTGGAGGTTAAACCTAGTTGTCTTGGAGCACAATCACGATCAAAGCCCGAGAAAGTGCAGGTTCTTTAAGAGCAATAGGGTAATTGATGAACATGTGAAAAGACAGCTCATGTTGAATGATAAAGCCGGGATTAAATTGCCCCAGACTTACACCTCACTTCAGATTAAGGCGGGGGGACCTGATAAGCTTCCATATAGTCAGAAGGATTGTCGGAATTATGTGGACAAACAACGTCGTTTAAAACTTGTGGAAGGAGATGTTGAAGCGATGCATAGTTATTTCATGAGAATGAAAGTTGACAATTCTGACTTCTTTTATGCCATGGATTTGGATGACAAGGGTCGACTAAGGAATGTATTTTGGGCCGATACAAGGAGTCGGACAGCTTGTAAGGAGTTTGGTGATATTGTGACATTTGACACAACTTACTTAGTAAATAGGTATGACATGCCTTTTGCTCCATTTATTGGTGTGAATCATCATGGTCAGTCGATTTTATTGTGATGTGGGCTCATCTCTCATGAAGACACAGAGTCATTTTTATGGTTATTTGAGACTTGAAAGACATGCATGTGGGGTTGTGTTCCGAAAGCAATAATTACCGACCAATGTTTGGGCATGAAGAATGCTATACAAAAAGTATTCCTTGACACCCGACATTGGTTATGCATATGGCATATTATGAAAAAGGTGCTAGAAAAGTTCGGTATGTACAACGCTTATGAACAAATTAGTTCGAGTATGCGCAAGGTAGTATGGAATTCATTGACAATAAAACAATTTGAGGATACTTGGGATGGGTTCATCAAAAAGTACGAGCTTCAAAATAACACATGGTTACAGGGGTTATATCTAGAGAGGAAACTGTGGATTCCTGCTTATGTGAATGACTGCTTTTGGGCGGGAATGTCATCCACACAAAGAAGCGAGGGTATGAATGCATATTTTGATGGTTACATCCATTCAAAAACAACCTTGAAACAATTTGTAGAGCAATATGAAAATGCATTGGCGAATAAGGTGGAGAGTGAAAATGAAGAAGATGGGAAAAGTTGGAGGAGTTTCATCCCGTTAATAACTAAAAGTGGCTTGAAAAAGCACTTTCAAAATGTTTACACGAATGAGAAGGTGAGAGAGTTTCATGAAGAATTTGTCGGGAGACTTGAGTGTTCTTGTAGTAAAAAAAAAGAAAGTGTATCCGAATATGAGGTAAAAGAGTGGATTACATATGGAGAAGAGGAAAATAAAATTCAAGTGCCATTTATTGTTGATTTTAATGCTGAAACAAATAAAGCACATTGTAACTGTCGATTGTTTGAGTACAGAGGAATGGTTTGTAGATATCAACTGACGGTGTGGAGTCAAATGGGAGTTGAAAGAGTACCTGACAAATATGTGTTGAGGAGATGGAACAAAAATGTCAAAAGGGTGCACACTAAAATTCGAATCAACTATGATAACTCGTCAACGTCAATTGAAGCACGTCAGCATGACAATATGTGCAATCTCTTTAATGAGGTTGCCAATTTGGCGGAAGATAGTCAAGAGAAGTATGATAAGGTGATGGCACGGTTACTTGAGCTAAAAGGAGAGTTGATTGAATATTCGATTATTTGTGGAAGTAATGTGATTTCCGGCACTCCTAATAATTCTTTTTCAATTGGAGATGGAGTTTTACCTTCCAAAGAAAGCACAGACATACTTGACCCGATAACTCTTCATCGAAAAGGGAGACCGCCAAGCAAAAGGAAGATAGGTGTTGTTGAAAAAATTTGTAAGAAGAAAACAGAAACAAAAAAGAAGATATTGTCCAAGGAAAAAGCCAAGGTATAAGTTAATGTAAAGTTTAGAATTTTTTTGTATTGCTAATTTCATGTTTTCAATAAACTTTTTATGTTTATGTCTCATGTAAACTTTTTTTTCACGTGGTTAGGACACAAGAGAGGTTGGAACAAAACAGCTATTTTTTTAAGAGATTGGGACACAAGAGAGTGTGGTAAATATTAATGTAAGAATTTTTTTTGTATTTCCCGTTAAACTTTTTACGTTTTTGTTTCATGTTAAAGTTATTGTTAATTATCATTTTTATTGTTAGCCAGAGTCAGCCAAGCTACATGGGGCAATCAATATGGCCAAACATGATGCCCCATAATATGCGACCGAATATGGCACAATGCGGAAGCATCTTCCAATTTTCTCCAAGTTCATGCCCAACCGAAACAGGCTTCAACCAATTTATGTATGCGTTTCCAAGTTCACAAACAAATATGCCAACCGCATTCAGTAGTCATTATTGGCAAGGGCAATCAAATATTAAAAGTAGGCAAGTTTGGGGAGGATGACAATCAAGTTTTTTGGAGACTCAAGGGCAATGTATTGGAGGACCACCACCAAGTTTTACTCAAATGCCACTACCAAGTTTTACTCAAATGTTGAATGCACCGGATAATGCTGAAGAATAGTTCAGTTCATTTGATTGTGGGTGTTTTAGGATTTTGTATTGTATCGTATCAGTGGTGTGTCGTGTCCATTTACTAGCTAGTGCCCAATGGAGTCTCAAACTATGTTTTTTTTTCTTTTTTTGGCAAGACTTGGTATTGGGCATGTAAGAAAAAACTGTTTGAGTATTTGTTCGTGTCATGTCATATTTGTATCGTGTCGTGTCTTTATCAAGTTATAATATCTGGTTGTCTATATTAAAGGTTTGAATGAAAGCTTGCAACTTGAGTGTCATTGACTTATGGTTCCACAATTGGGCAGATTCTTAGATGAATTTTTTGGAAGTTGCTTAAGAAAGCAACATGACCACTTTGTTGAAAAACACCAAAAACTGAATTTGTACAAAGTTATGTTCATAGAAGATGCGCATGAATGATGGTTTCGGAAAAATTTCGGCAGAGTCTCCTTTGTTTTTTGTCCTAACCCGACGTCTCGCGTCTCAGTCAATACATCAATAATACAACAATAACAACATCAGGTTACGCAAAAGTCCACGCTAGGTATTTCTCATTCTAAATTACCATTCACAAGCCACATTTATAGCCAGAATTCATTGCCAAGTTATCCATTCACAACAAAAACCATAAAATGAAATGCTATCACAAAAACTCTAAGCTAGTACAAGTTACCAAATGAATTACACCCCCGTTTTATTACAGGTGACCAAATGCTATCACAAAAACCATAAAACCAAATGCTACTAGACTTAAATCCAAGTGGCCAACCAATGGATTCCCATCTTCTACAATGATGCCACCAGACTACTAGACTTATACATTCATATCCTAGCTGCCAAAAGATCACAATCTACAATATTAACCAGCTCATATTCAACAAAAGGAGGGATTGTTGTCCTCATTCACTTCAAAGGAACCAGGTTCTGTAACCTCGACACGGCCCAATTTATTAACTGCAAGCCTCATGGATCCCTTGAACATGTCAATCTTTGCATTTTGGAGAATATGATAGTTGTGCCAGGCTTCATCAAATTAACTGGGAGACGAAAACAATTAAAAGAAAAATCATTACTTAGTGTAACATCATAAAAAGGAAAAATTAGAAATATGGGCAACATTAAGGTAAAGCTAATTCCAAACTCCGATGATTCCTTATTGGCAAAAAAAACTCCTACTTCCCTAACTATCCAATGCCAATTCCCACCAGCATAATCAAATCAAGTACATAACCACATAGTTCACAATTAATCAACCGAACTAGTAACCGGGCACTTCAATTACTCAACCGAACTAGTAACCGGCCAATAGAGTGCTCGGCCTTTACCCGTATGCCCATTACGATATACGTAGCATGCCAAAAATTTTGGACTAGGTATTGACATGGATGAAAGACTCTAACGAAGTTGAGATAGTAAGTATTTTTTTCAGCAATAAGATTTATTTTCCCAAATGTGTTTCAAGTAGGAAATTTCTTGAGGTGATAAGAAAAAATAAACAAGAAAAAGGAAAAGATAATGAAGGCTTACATCTAATGGAGGGCTCTGCAGATGGAAGTTGACCGCTTTCATTAAAACCTAGGAGAAACACAGGGAGAAACCATACATAAGTTCCAAACAATTGTACTCCTTGAGAACAGAACTACAAATAATCAAGTACCAGGAGGGATGATAGGAGTCGATGAAGAAGATTTCCTCCTGCCAAACACTTTGATTTGCTGTCCAGAAACAAATCTGTCGACTGATAACTAGTAACTTTTCTAGTTATCAACTTTTCTATTATTCTGATGGAACCGTGGAAATGATTTGTAGTTTGAGTTACCTAAAAAGAAAGTGCAAACAAGAATTCAGACTTTAACAATCAATCGCATTTTTTTCATCCGCTTTTTTGCTGCAACCAAACATAAGCTGGCAATATTGACAACAAACAGTGAACAATTCAACTAGGGCGAGGGTTGATAAACGAACCAAATCACAATTTCTGTTCAGCATTAACCTTAATCTGAGCAGAAAATAGCAATGGAGAAATAATAGAAATTGAAATCAAAACAAGTTTTGTTCAAATCCCCAATTTCAGTTCAAGCCCTAACTCTAATTAGAGTGAAATCGGAACAAGTTCTAGGGCTATGGCCGAGAGAGAGAGAGAGAGAGAGAGAGAGAGAGAGAGAGTACGAGTGTGTAGAGAAGTTGGTGGTGGTAGTCGCAGAGGCAAAAATTGCGGCCGGTGGTGGTTGTCGTCAGTGAAGGGGAGGTGCTGATGGCGGCGGGGTCGCCGGTGGTGGCGGCGGAAGTCGCCAGTAGTGGTGGGTTGGTCTGGCGGTGGCGCTGTTCGCTCTCTCTCTTGCTCTCTCTTCGTTGTAATTTGGACGCAGCGCCGAAGAAGAGGAAACACAGATTTCGTTTGTCATAGAGGCAAACACAATTTGATTTTGATTTCTTTTTTTTTTTTAAAACAGGCTGCCACCTCAGCGATCTGGCTGAGGTGTGGCACCAAGTGCTGTGCCTATAGCAATTTCGTTTACATCAAAAGAGAAAAACAGGGAGAGGCTTACTCCCTCACTGCTCACGTAATAC
>BPLS01025719.1:0-25850 GCA_019656275.1 Rhododendron kiyosumense
CTTAAAGAAGCCGTCGCCCCCCATTTTCAATGGCAGAGTCAAAATTTTCGATAAGTGGGATTGAAAATTTGAACTAAAATTTTCGATAAGCGAGGTTGAAAATTTGAACTATATATGATTCACTTTTTCTAGTTGCTAATTGAAAGAAGTTAATCAAAAAGTAGATATATATTAATAACAAAATGTAAATTAGATTCACAATTAACCTTTATGACTTTTCATACTTTGAAAACGATGGATGAATCCTCGTTTGTAATGGTTTCAAAAATACATTTCTCTATATACATAACCAATTAAACTATCAAGAAGAGAAATACTTATAAATGATCAAGAAGAGAAATATGATGAAGAATCTCCAGGAAGGCAGAAGCAAAGGAAACCTAACTTTTTTTTCCTGAAGAACGAATGAAACCGATGTTTGGGAATATTGTAGGTGGTGATTCTATTTTGATCCCTCTTTTTTCCTAAATACAAAACCCTTATGTGGATTGAGACAAAAATAAATTTTAAAGTAGGGTCAAATGAGTAAAATGGGGTAAAAATTATACCTATCTCTAAGAAAAATTGGGAGACAATGGGGTTAGCTGCCTTCCCTTGTCTCTCACTGCCTCCGCCCCTACCCATCTTCCTCTTTCCCCTCCCCCCAGGGTTTTACACCCCAATGGGTTACGGGAGGGGAGGGATTTCTCCCCCTATTAGGATTTTTCCATCTCTTAATCCTAGATTTCGGAGTTTTTCTCTCCTTCTCCCTTCACCCCCATCCTCCTCCCCAAACCTCCATTCGCTGCCCCTCTTCTACCATGGTGGTAGTGCTTTGTAGATCATAGTCGGTGGAGGTGTCCGACCTCTTCCTACCGGAGTGGGAGATCTAGGTTGGTGGATGAAGTCTACTCCGGTATGGCGGGCTCCGTCAGGTTCCATTATCCATTTTTCGATCTCTTTATTCTGGTTCTCTTCGGGTTCTATTATCCATTTTTCTCTTTATTCTGGTTATCGGGAAAACAAACAACAAAAACAAAGAAGATATATCCATGTGTAAATTTGATACAATAATTTTATTTCTACACCGCAGCTCATAGGCCTTATTTCATTAAGGGAAATAAGTACACCTTTTTTTTTCTGAATTAAATGTGATGTATTGTGAGAGAATGTGATGTAGGACAAGATTCTGGAATATATTTTTATTTTTAGGATTCAAGAATGAAATCTCGACTAGCAATTTCCTTTTAGTTTTAGAAATATTATGTTTCTTTATTTGAGTAATTCTATTTTCCTATTTCTTTAAAATAATTCTTGGTCTACAAGAATTAGGATTTTATTTAGGAATTTTTCATTATTTAATGGCGCGTGTTTTGGCACATCAAAAAGCAAAAAGGAGAACAAGAAATACCCATTTTTCATGTAGCAAACCTCAAACTTCTCATTTCAGCTTTTATCCCTTTCTTTTAATCTCATATCATAACCTAGGCTACAGAGAAGGAGACCAAACAAGCAATTCCAACTCAATAGAACGACTGATCAAACAATAGGACCACAAGTAGATCTGTTTACCGTTTGTTTACGTGCTGTCGATGATCGAGTATTGACAGAGAATTTGTTTGCGTGCTGGAATGTGGATGTTTGTGATGGTGGAGTTTGATTTTTTGTCGTATTTCAGGACTTCTCAGGAAACAAACTTAGCGAAGTAAATGGAGAATGGAAGAAGAATAATAAATGGACTTTATTATACTTCTAAGGTAGAAGTCAATTGACAATGAGAATACAGTCGAATGAATGATTAAGTTAGAAGCTACTCTTAGTGCAAGAAAAGTAAAGTATAAATAAAAAGTAAAAGTCTTTAGGCGATTGAGTGGAGGTTCTAAACATCTTCGATTCTTGTATTTATAGGCTGCTATTTCGACTTAGATTTCAAACTTGGAGAAGTTCCCTCCTTAAGTTTGAATCAAGCGGTTACTTCTCCCTTTTCTTCCTCATCTTTCTCCATGTTCTGAGTGAGGTGGTCATTTTGATAGGACGCCTCATCATGCTCTCCATCATCAACTGCCTCAGCCACAACCCAGATGTGCTTCACTTGTTCCTTGATTATTCACCACGTGTCTCTAACAGCAATGCACGTTTTCGACCAGTCGATTAGTCCATAGTTCACTGCCATGCATAAACTATAGTCAAACTAGCCATTTGCTGTTGCCACGTGTCGGCATCTGACCCAGTCGATCAATCAATGGCCAATTTGCTAAATTATGGTATAAACAAGATCCCAACCACAAACTTCTCATTTCCAAATATTTGTTTTGCCAAGATTAATCAAACACAATTTAAACTGCACCCAGATTTGTATCTAACCAAAGCAACCAAGTCTCGCTCACCCGTTGTGGTTTGGATGCTTGACCTTTGGTGCAAGCCTCTTGGGCCGTCGTGGTGTCACTCTTTAGTGGCGAGGCTCTTGGGCCCGCGTTAGCTGGGCTGACTTCTACATCAGAAATTTAGGTATTGTGTATGTGTGTGTGTTTAAAGGATCCATTATGCACATCAGAAATTTAGGTATTGTGTATGTGTGTGTGTTTAAAGGATCCATTATGCTTCTCCCTAGTCTGCAATTGTCTAGATGAGTTGGTATATGAAATTACTCTCTTACCCTCCTCCAAAGAATTGTAGCTAACAAACAAAATCAGATATTCATACACATGTTAACAAGTAAATGCTGACAAGTAAAATATGGAAAAAGTTAAAATGAATCCCTGCAAATAGAATTGTTGTATACTCCACAAGTAACTTTTCATGCGATAATAACGCAGGAACTGTTTTCATTACAAAACAAAATTTCTTGACTTTGGATCATAGTTTTACTACAATTTTACAGCTGTCACGTCATTTTAATGTAGTTGGTTTTCGAATTTTATGATTCTGGATCATTTTTCCTTGCTTGAAAGAAACGAATAGCATTTTTTATTCATAAACTCTTGTTTTGGGCACTAGTCGGGAATATTATGGGCAAGGCCCTTGTGTATAATGGCAAGCACATGATTTTTAAAAATTAAGGGACCCAAATAAAAACATGAACATATTGCAAGGGTCAAAATAATTATGCAGAGACATGATGTTACAAAATTATATGGGATTGCCATCGCACCCGTTCATCCATCGATATTTAAACTGTCGATATTTGTTTAAATCCAAACACGTAGGTTTAAACTTGGATTTACCTAAAATCGTCGAACTTTATTAATATAATGAATGAAGGTTCTAGATGGTCAATGGTATAGATGATACAAGGAATTTAACGCATTATACAAACTCATATCACATGTTACCCAATTTTTCTTGAGGTTTATGACCTAGCGAACTTCAAGAGGTGGATGGTGCCCGGAAAGAAGAGGTGTTGTGCGGGGCGTATAGCGTAGTGATCAGAGACTGTGACAGAAGGTTTGTAGCTGCTGAATCTGGGGGAATACAGTGGCGCACTAGTTCTTCTTTGGCAGAGGCTATAGCAATTCAAAAAGGTGTGCAACTGGGCCTTCAACAAGGCTTGGGGGCGGTTATTGTGGAAAGCGATTCGCAAGCTCTTGTTAACATGCTGAATGGTCAAACAGCTATTAGCCAAGAGGTGCAGGTTATCCTTGCTGATGTGAAGGTCTTGGGGAGTGGTTTTTATTCTTGTGTGTTTTCTTTTTGAAAAATCAATTTTTATTTACATAATTTTTTAGTTTGAAAATGTGAAATAAGCTATTTATTTTTTAAGAAGATTTCGGAGCGGGCTCTAATTATAATTTGGTCTTAGCTGTCAGGGAACATTCTTTCTAACAAAGAAGGAAAACAAACAAAATAAAAAATGACTAAGTTTAATACAAATGTCTCCTCCAAAGCCAATCCTGCTCAACAGGTGGGGAGACATTTTCTCCAAAACAGACAAAAGAATATATATTTTTTAACATTGAGTTAGTCACGCTACGGCTTTTGGCCTTAACTTAAACAAATAAAAGAATATTATATTTTTTGAAATTCTTGCTCTTATACTATGTTAAAGTATTTAACTCAAAATTAATTGACAATAAATGGAGATATCCTCCAGGCTCAAATACTAATTTTGAATAAGATAATTAACCGATATTAGACAAACTCCAACTGTACAAATAAACGGAAAGATGAATTATCAAGCTCAATAACTTTTCTCTAGATCCAAGAGTTAAAGCACTAGCGAAAGAGACATCTCCATCAAAGCATTAAAGTGATGAAAAAATACATCTCCACATAGAATACTTGGTGAGGTGCGTTTACAATTAGAAAAAAGGTTTCTGGAAGGTAATGAGAAACTGTTGAGGAAGGTAATGACAAATTATTTTAGTATTCGGTCGTTTGGTCTACCAGAGATAAAGTCCATTCATTTATATTATTAATTAATGAAAAACTTCTTTCTACTGTGCAGTCTATCTAGCCAATAGCGACAAGTTAACTAAATCCTTTCGTTCATGAATTGTATTTTAGCTCATGTTCACGATCAAATTAATCGTAGTAAAAAAAAAAGTTCGTAACAGAAAATGTCATGCAATTTTTCTTAAAAATCTTCACTCGGTGCATATTCAAAACTATGTTCATTGATTTAACCAACGACTTACAATAATTAGTGGCGGAGCCAGAAATTCCGTTCAGATGGGACACATTTTTACAACAAACAAAAAACATTCACAGTAATTATAACAAAGAAATACTGAGCACAATAGCCTGTACTTCAACGGTTTCAAAACATAAACATAAAAGTTTAAATATCTTTTTGACCATTTTTTTTTTTGGCCGCTCCATCAAATGAGGCATAAATGATTTACATCGAAGCTATAAATGATCTATCCAAGAAGCTCCTAAAAGTTACTTCTTATGTGCCTCCAATCGATGTTTGTCATGAAAAAGATGATTTACATTCTACCGAGCCTTCTCAAATATTTCTTTCAGATCCGAACATCTCATAAACCAAGGGTAGGAAAAAAAAATGTGAAGGAAAAAGATCCTATCATACACTCCGGAAGATTGAAAAGTGGTATTGAGTTGGCATAAACAAGAAGAAAAGAAAGTGTCACTTATACAATAAGTTAGAACATAATAAGAGAACTTGTCCTTCAAATCTGATGAGTAAACTCACGAAGGTAAGTAGACTACAATTTTCCTTCTATTAATGTTGTTATTTCTTTGACATTGATATTCTTACTTTTTTTTACTAATTGTCAATTCACTTTTATAGCCTTAGAAGCGGAAACACAATAATCTGATAGTGACCAAGAGATGACTTAATGAGAAGATGGTAATTCCAAAACTTGCTTAACCTTCTTGATGCTTTAGCTAATTATGTTATGAAATGTAAAATCAAAAATGCCTGTAGTGGATGAAGCATTGCAGTAGTATTTTTTGTCCTAATTAATTTCCTTGTTAAAACACTTTTTGGCGGTCATTTTCTGATTCACATTGTTTTGCTGCAGCTTTTTCTTTTTTTGGGTTTTTCAGCAGCATTTGAGATTTGAGGACGTGGGTGGACCTCGGATTGCATGCTAGGTTTTTGTCGAAGGAGGACGTTATGAAGAAGACGTTGAAATTAGGTGGAGAATTGAGATTTGGTGTGAATAGTTTTTGTTTTTTTTTTTGTGCACGAGCTTCCTCTTGATTGTATCAACCAAAACTGCCACTGCATTGGTATTGTCAAAGTCATCAAAATTGAGAAATATGTATCTCAATTTCATGTTATGTGATAACTTTTATTATCATTGGTATTTCCATAATGAATTTTGAGACATTTTGTTCTTTGGGTATAAGAGAATCAGCTCATCTTCCAGATGGATGTTTTGTACAAGTGTATGTACAACCTTAATGTGTTCTATTAATTTTCTTGCAATTTTTAAGTCGCTTATATTGTTCTCTCTTTTCTTGTTACCTTTTCATTTATTCTTATGAGAAAAAAATTACGAATATTGAGAAGATACTAAAATAGTTTTTTCAACAAATTCCTCTACATGATTCCAAAAAAATTATTGCCATATGAAAAAATTAAAAAATTAGTTTTACATAATTTTACATCCATTATGGATCTCTTTTTGTAGATATTTTCAAGTAGATTTCAGAAATATAAAATTTATAAAAATAAAATTTGTACAACAAAAGTTATATACTTTTTAAGATTTAAAATTAAGAGAGAGAGAGAGAGAATAGTGATTAAACATTAGAGAGGGAGAGAGAAGGAGAGAACGGAGGTTAGAGAGAGAGATAGGAGAACGCGTGAGTTGATGGGAAAGAGAGATAATGTGCATTTTAACTTTTCTCACCGTATATTTTAATCGCTAGGATTTAATATTTATTGTTTTGGTAAATATTCGATTCCTTAATTTATAGCCTTTATTGTTTGATCGTGCCGTATGTCTTTTTCATGATCAAGGAGCGATACGGCATGTCCCCACAGATTCTTTCTTTTCGATCTTTTTCCAAAAAGAATTTTTTAGAGAAGATAATTTTAAACTTAAACATAATAAAAATTAAAAATATATTTTTAATTTTTTTTACACCGTTTAAAAGATCTTAATGAAATCTATCAAATAAGATCTATATTGATATAAATATCATTTAGGTAAACACATAATTTATGAGCTTAAAATTACCTTCTTTTTTAAAAAGCTACTTTTCTGAAAATGCAGAATACCTGCAATTCCTTGACATGTCCCACGGATTTCGATCCTTCTCTACCTAATCATTCCGTTTTTCTAGTACTGCATTCCTTGTCAAGTCTCTCTGATTCCGATGCTTCTCTCTTCTGTTAAAGTCTGTTTAGGCCCGTTCCGGAAAGAGAAATAAATGCTTATTTTTTAAAAAGGTAATTTTAAGTTTAAAAATTATGTGTTTACGCAAATAATTTTTTTATCAATATGGATCTTATTTGATAGATCTCATCAAAATCTTTAATACGGTGCAAAAAAACTTGAAAAATTATTTTTCATTTACATTTTTTTTGAGTTTGAAAATGTGAAATAAGTATTTATTTTTTAAGAAGGTATTCTGGAACGGGGCCTTAGTATTGCATTCCTTATCTTTTTGTTGACTATACCATTGGTGGAGGTGTGTTAAGGCTCCATTTCCAAACGTCAAATAAGTACATATTTTTTAAAAAGATAATTTCAATAACGATGGATTTATTGAAATTTAAAAATATGTAATATGAATCTTATTTGAAAGATCTTATTGAGATATTTATTAACGTGCAAAAAGAATCGAAAAATTATTTATCATTTACATTATTCTTAAGTTTGAAAATGTGAAATAAGTACTTATTTTTCAAGAAGGTGATCTGGAACAGGCTCAAACCTCGAGTCCCTCGAGTCCTTTCAGCGCCTGAAAATGGCTGCAATTTGCAACTACACAAAACTGTTCGGTTTTGGGCATGTTAAGGCAATCCTCACCATAGGCCGGGGCTTTCGTGTTGTAGTGGCAGCCTCATAGTGCTTCGACAATGACGACAGCCTCAAAAGCCGTTGGGACGTTTCAAGACAGGATTGTGTCTTAAAGTTGTGTTCTCAAAGTTGCGTTTCTAGTCCAGGTAAAAAAAAAAAAATGGATTGTGCTTATAGCATTACCCAATTCATGAGGCGCTTTCATTTAGGGAAATCATAGAAATGGTCCTTCTAGTTTCACCCAAGTCTTATTTTCGTCCTCTAAGTATCAATTGCAACTATTTTGACCTTCAAGTTTGGTTTTTGTACCAAATTGGTCCAATTGATAACGTCTATGAGCCAAAATGGTCTGAAAAAATCAGATTGAGGGCATACATTATCAATTAGACTAACTTGGTATGAATTGCAACGTCAAAACTGCTATTAATCCGATTTTTTCCATCCATTTTGGCTGATAGAAGTTATCAATGGAATCAATTTGGTTAAAAAATCAAACTTGAAGGTTAAAAGAGTTGCAATTGATTCTTAGAGGACGAAAAGGAGACTCGGGTGAAACTAAGAGGACCATTTATATAAATTTCCTTTTCATTTATACTGGCATAATGCCAAATTGTTTCACGGTTTTCTATTTTTACCAAGGAGATTATTATTATTATTGTTTCCTTTGTTCTGTTAGGTAGTTGCAGGTAAACCTCATCATTTAGCCCGACGGCCCGCCCTTAGCCCGCCCGGCCCATCGGGCTTTTACCAGACCCGAGCCCGAGAAACGGGCGGGCTAGCCCGGCCCGTAGTTTGTAATGGGCGGGCTCAGGCCTATGAATTTTTAGTCGGCCCGCCCGTAGGCCCGGCCCGTGAGCCCGCCCGGCATACCCATCCAAAAGCCCGCCAACGGGCCCGCCCATTAGCCCAAAATCCCAAAAAATCCTTTCTTTTTTCCCCTGGTTTGTTTTGCCCAAGAAAATTTAAGCCCGCCCGGCTTTTGGCCCGCCAGCCCGCCAATTGGGCTAACCCGTGGGCCGGGCTTGGGCTTCAATTTATGGTAGGTGGCCCGGCCCTCCCGACCCGCCAAAAAGAAAAAGCCCGGTCGGCCCGGACCGTGGGCGGGCTGGCCCGGCCAGGCCCGGCCCGATGATGACCCTTAGTTGCAGGTTGGGGCAACTGACGCCGCCAACTTTTGAAATGACGCGCTTTTGTTTTTTTACAAAAGGGAAAGGATTTTTTTGTCACTGTCGAGAAATTTTTCAGTGCCGAGCGGGGACGGGTCACGTGGTGCCGAATACGCATTTCACCCGTCCAAAACAGTTTTGGATGGTTCAGATCTATTTGGACTTGGAGAAGTATTTTGGTAATTTTACATTAAAATTACCTAAACAGATCTGAGCCATCTAAACCACGTTTGACGGCTGAGATGGTACTCGGCACCACGTGGCTCGTGCCCACCCGGCACTAAAAAACTTCTCATACCAACACCGTTAAAACAGAAAAAGCCGTGGATAAAAATAAAAAAATAAAAAAGCCAAAAGGTAAGTGGAATAGGGGTCTCATTTTTCATTTTCCAACATCTCCCTCAAACAGCCTATATATACGGTATACCCCTCCCCTCCAGTGAATCCAGCCCATTCCCTATAGTGTATCATCTCTCTCTCTCTCTCTAAATGTGTACGTATCAATTTTTTGAAAAATAATATTGACATTCCAAAAATTGATGTAGACACTCCAAAATCAATGTAACTCCAAAATCACTTTCCTTTGTTTTCTAGAGTGCTTGCATCGATTTTTAGAATGTCAATATTATTTCCCTTTTTTTTTTTTGCCCATTCAATTAGACTGTTTTTCCATTCTTAATTGATTAGTACTATTGTCGTTTCCTTTTTCGTAAATTAGGTAGTTTCATTTGAAAGTGACCAAGTAATGTAAGTGGGTATAAATATACAATTTCAAATTAGCATTGTTCCCGTTCCATGCATGAAAATGAAAAAAACTCACACTCCCCTTTTATCCAAACTAGCGTTGTTCCCATTCGATACATGAGACAAAATATTTGTATGACTCTGCTACAAATTATTGAGCTCGTACAAAATTTGTTATTCATTAATGACACCAAAGCTGTTACCATTTTGCTCATTGCTCCCATTTTTACTTTTAACACATTGGATGGCCCACACTGTGGATCTGTTTTAACCATTGTCCGCAAAGACAAATCATCGGGGTTTGGCTGCTGCTTTTGTTCCTACTTCATATTGTGAATATATATTTTTCTTTTTCATGCATAATTGCTATTAATAATTGTGTTTAATGTTCACATGCCTATTATATTTTTTTATAAACTAGCGTTCAACCCGTTCTATACACGGGCAAAACCTGTTCTATATTCGGGCAAAACTAACATGCTCAGGCGAGATTAACATACATGATGTTTTAATCGTGGACATTCTTCATACAATTAACCCGTTCTAACGTTGTGCCCATTTTTCGTCCATGTATGTTAATCCATGCATTGAACGGGCACAACGCTAGAATGGGTTAATCATATGGAGAATGTCCACAATTAACACATCATGTATGTTAATCTCGCCTAAATATGTTAGTTTTGCCCGTGCATAGAATAGATTTTGCCTGTGCATAGAATGGATTGAACGGTAGTTATTATGGTATAAACAAGATCCAAACCAGGGACCCAAATAAAAACATGAACATATTGCAAGGGTCAAAATAATTATGTAGAGACATGATGTAACGAAATGATAATCATTATCATTGTAATGCTTACCGTGGTGGGACGGACAATCATTGTAAAATATTCTACTGTGCACTCTATCGAGCCAATAGCGACAAAGCTAACTAATCCTTTTGTTCATGAATTGTATTTTAGCCTTAGGTGGTTAAAAATTTAAAAAAATACAAGGGGTGCAACGTATATAACGCACATGCAACTCAATATTAAAAATTGGCACACAGTTACATATGCATAAATATCATATACTATAAAATTCAAAATGCTGAGTTCATGGCTTTGGGTAATTTGGGTGAGATGCGGAAAATGAAAACTCGGAGCTATCCAAATAAAAATATTTTGAATTTTTTTTCACATTTGTTAATTTTGTGTAAAGCTTTTGTGACTTACGCTGGGACCAATCGAAAAGGTAATTTTTTTATTTTTACCAAAATATTTTGGAAAATAACCACTCTTTAATAAAAAAAAGTCAAAAAAGATGATTTCTTTGGAAATTGATATCCACAGTACTCCCTATTCTTGTCGTTCTGGGCGTCGCATAAGTTTGTGCCTTGATGAGAGCGTAGTTTCTTGGGACGGAGGTAGCAGTTGATAGTGCTGGATAGTGGAGTGTTGTATTGTGGTAATCAATATTCCGTTCCGTGGTCTTTGCTATATCTCGGCCGCTCTTGTGGCGGCAGTAGTGAGGGTCTTGATCAGTGTTTTTGGCAGCTGGACATAGGAAGGGATGAAACTAAGATTTTATTCTAGTAATAGCGAAATGTATAATAAAAAAATAAAAAGATGTATTACAATATTAATAGTCATCGACTCTAGAAAAAATTAAAATAACATAACAAAAGCTATAGTAAATGATATTTGTCCTTTGCACATGCATGGAATACGAAAAATGAATTTTGGGCATTGATAATGTCAATTCTATATAGGGATTGATAATGTCACTCCCCAAATTGATAACCTCACTCCCCTTTGGGAGTGGCATTATAAATTTCCTTAACTTTTTAGGTTAAGTTGTTTTTAGAATATATTTAAGTGTGGAGTGTTTTTTTTTCCTTAATTACACCTCATCCTATATATTATTTCACTTTGGCCCATGGAATTTAGTTTTGAACACTTATTTGGGTTTTCTTTCTTGAAAAAAATAGAAAATTTAGAACTAGTATATAACAAAAAATAAGAAAAAAAAATCTAGCTGTAACGAAACTATATAATTTGGGGATAATTATTATTTTTTATATATAATAATTATATTTTCTAAAATTCTTGTGGTGGCGGCCGCCGCCACTAAATCCTCCGGTTCCATCCTTGGACGTAGAGGTGTAGATCTGTTGTTTTCTTACAGATTTTGTTTAACTTTTCCGTAATTTTTAACAAAATTGCTAACAGCAAAGATCGAAAACCCGACGTCCACGTTTGCTAATAGTAATTTTGCCTAAAGATCGTCCAGTTTAAATTTCACATTTGCTGGCAGAGAAAAAAATCTTCTCCCTTTTGTTAAAAAAAATAAAACGTGTCATTTCAAAAGTCGGCGGCGTCAGTTGCCCCAACCTGGATAAAAAGAAGGCAAATACTATTAAAAAATGAAATAGTAATCAAATAGCATTAATATTTCATCCACATATTCGGTCACGTATTCCATATAATTATAACTTTGTCTTGATATTACACTTATCGCCCCTTCTGTAAGTAACTTTTTATTCTTTCACCTGTTTCAGTTTAAAGACCTGTTTCGCTTTTTCAAATACTGTAGAAGGAAAAAATAAGGACATATTTTTAACCATAAAAAAGGTTTACAAATTTTTTTTTTTTTTTGCAGAGTTTGATAAATCTCATCGAAATCTATTAAACAAAATCAAAGTCGTTCAATTTTTTTTTTTTTTTAAAAAAAGAGTGATCCTGTAATCTGAATGAAAAATGAAAAAATTGAATCGTGTACCTACACATATTGGATTGAGCTGGTTTTCACAAGTCCGCTTGATTTTTTTAAAAATTATTGAACAATTCAGATTTTTCATGCGAAACTCGAAGTGAACCTCGTGTGTCCGTCGGTGATAATCGGTCTTACCACTGTCTATAATCCTCTCTTTTTTTTTTTATTCTCAGGCATCAACAAACCCTAACCATAACATTTCACATCCTGGCACCTTCGCCTCTATGATCCTTTCTTCTTCTTTTTTGTTTCTTTGCATAGCACGTGTACCTCGCTTGTATATTCTATTTCACAGTTATTTTTGAAAAATTCTGGAAAGCATTACATTTAAGTAGGTCAATTAGTTTATTTTGTTCTTTTTATAAACCCCAAACGGGGTTAGCACAGTGGTCAAAACTTGGGACTTAGAGAAGCTCACTCTCAAGTTTCCAAGTGCTTTGATATCATATTAATTTGTTAACCATCAATTCATTTAAAAGCTTAAACTATTAGAGAGATGTGTAATTTTATTATTTATATTCTCAGCATAGTCAATATGCGCGTAAATTAACTTGAACACTTAATTATCAAAAAAGAAATAAAAATCCTGTATCAGGTGACGGGGGTAAATATAACGTGTTTCTAATGTTGTTTGAGAGGAGAAGAGAAAAAAGTAAAAGGGGTAAATTAAAGTTGAGAAACACAAATATATGGGTTAAAACTGTTACCTTGGGAGTAGTACAAAAGAGCACTTGTGGTTTTGTAAAAAACGCAAGAAATAGACGCGTAAGTTAACAATTTAATTGGTGTCAACATATTTTATAATTTCGCAAGGACTGTGCAGTAGCACCCGTCAGCACAACCGTACAAACAAAGCTAGAATCCAAAAAGAGAGCTAGAATTCCCAAATTGAACTCCGCGTCCAAGCATGGACCAATTGGAGAGAGTCACTCGAATCTCCGTGAGTGGAACGGGGGTTCCATTTTTCATTGACCCCGAAACTTCCCTCGGAAACAGAAATTTTCTGGTGCCGGGTGGTCACGGTGCCACATAGTGCCGAACATCATCTTGATCGTCCAAATGTAATTTGAACGGTTCAGATCTATTTGAGTATTTTTTAAGTGTAAAATTACCTAATTGTCCCCTCAAGTTTAAATAAATCTAGACTGTCCGAAATACAATTAGACGGCCGAGATGTACTTGGTACCATGTGGCACCGTATTCGCTCGGCACTGAAGAATTTCTCGTAACGAGAACCGTTTTCCTTCCAATCAAACAGCCTATATAAACCCGCACCTTGAAAATCTTAAAATCCAATCTGGGTTTTGTTTTCTGTTTTGATAACGGAAAAAGATGGGTGATAATGCTGCCGTGAAGAACCACCACCGCCAAGTTTTCGACGTCTCCGCCGACGTGGCTCTGGCACGGTCAACATGCTTCGACGATGACGGCAGCCTCAAAAGGACCGGTAAATCTCCGTCAAAAAGTCTAGAAACTTTGGTTTGTCTGAATTCAAGCCTCAATACTAGGAACTGCAACTACCTCTCTTTCCCCTTGCGTTTGTTAATTAGTAGTTAACAGAGTTTGGTTTTGGCGTACAGGGACTGCATGGACAGCAAGTGCTCTCATAATAACAGCTCTGATTGGACCTGAACTGCTGTCCTTACCTTGGGCCATAGCCCAACTTGGATGGATCGCTGGTCCAACTGTCCTCTTCTTGTTCTCCATTGTCACTTACTACACCTCCACCCTCCTCGCTGACTGCTACCGCTCCGGCGACCCAACCAACGGAAGAAGGAACAATACTTACATGGCTGCCGTCAGCTCCAATCTCGGTAAATTTCCTCTTTCTCCTTTCAGAAGTTGATTTTCGAATTGGCAGAGTGCTTTCAGAGTCGGTCTTATTTGAAACTTTTCCATCTTATAACTATACTTCTCTTATTATTTCGTCGACAAAATAAAAATGCTATATAAAAGTCTCTAAACCTTAATGGTATGTGCTTTGTGCTAAGAGAGACCAGAACTCAGCCTAATCATCTAATCTGATTTGTGTTTCTGGATTTTATCAGGTGGAATGAAAGTTAAGGTCTGCGGGTGGATTCAGTTCCTCAACCTTTTTGGAGTTGCCATTGGCTACACTATTGCCTCTTCCATAAGCATGATGTGAGTATGATTTACGAAATTTAGAAACTATATGTTTGGTTTGGTATCCTTTTCGTTTTCAATTTTTCATTTTGCTTTCCAAGAAAATTTAGAAACTATGGCTCCGTTAGTTTGGGCGTAAAATATTTTCTGGTAAAATGTTTTAACTATTTTCTAGTGTTTTATTGTGTAAAAAATGAGGAATACATTTTACATGTAAAAACACTTTTCACTATTTGAATGAAAATAATTTACCATTAAATTTTCAGTAAGTTATTTTTTGAAATGAACCCACTGCCCTCTACTACAATTCTCATTGCTCAATTTTATCGATTCTCAACCCTCCTTCAATTCCAATATTCTCATATCTCTCCACTGTTTAAGCCTCCCCTCTCTCTCTCTACCATTTTGTCAATTTCTAAAAATATTTTCAAGTGCTAACCAAATACCAGAAAATATAAGTTTAAAGTTTGTTTTAAAAAGAAAACATTTTACATCGAAACAAACGGAGCCTATATGTCTGTAGCGTATGTGTTTTATGCGATAACTCAAGTCCTTGATCTGGTTGTTTCGATTTATTTATGTATTTTGTAATAAAATCTTTTACCTTTGGTTATAGAAATGAAATGCTTGATAAAAATAATAATAACAGGGCAGTCAAGAGGTCTAATTGCTTTCATGCAAGTGGAGGGAAAGACCCATGCAAAATATCAAGCACTCCATACATGCTCGCGTTTGGTGCAGCAGAGATCCTCTTCTCTCAAATACCAGACTTTAATCAGATCAAATGGCTCTCGATTGTGGCCGCGATCATGTCCTTCACTTACTCTTCCATCAGTTTCGGCCTTGGAATTGCCAAAGTTGCCGGTACATATACCTACCTTCCAAAACTTTTATTTTCTCTTCCGATATGAATTTAACCTATGGAGCACGGGTACGCGGTACGGACGAAAAACTAGAAAAACTCCAAAAAAAGTAAGGTACGGGTACGGCGGGGATACGGTTTGAAGCCCTAGATCTCCAGATCGCTGCCTCTCTCTTTTTTTATTTTTTGATCGCTGACTCTATCAGTAAACGTGGATATACTAAAAAAGACAAATAAATTACCCAATAAACCCATATTTTATAACAATTTACAAAAAAAATCCCTGAAATTTTGAAAAAAATTTATTTTGGGCTAAAACGTATATACACATGCCGTACCCTTGACGTACCCACGCCGTACCCAAAATTATCAAAAGTACCCGATCCAATTTTGCCGTAACGGGTACGTTTTTGCCGTACCCGTACCTGGTAAGCGTACGGCGACATTTTTGGAGTACCCTTGCTTCAAAGAATTTAACTTATTTCTGAAGGTGGTGTAAACACCATCTTTATCAGATTTCTTGTTGGTGATGGGGCAAATACTTTTCTTTGGCTGGATAATTGGCACAATTTGGATCCTTTGTATGCTAAGTTTGGTGAGAGGGTTGTGACTAATTTGGGCAGAGTTTTATTGGCTAAAGTTGATACTATTATAGAACAAGGTGATTGGTGCTGGCATAGATTGAGAAATCAGTCCATTCAAACTACTATAGCTCATACTTCTCCAAGTTTGAGACCAAATCCTAACACTGAAGATTCTGTTTGTTGGTTACCTCATCCAAGTGACATGTCTACTATTAAGTCAGCTTGTAATACTATTAGGAAAATGTATCCAGCTCAGCCTTGGCACAAGATTGTCTGGGGTGGTAATACTGTCCCTAGATGGTCTTTTATTCTGTAACGCCCCGACTTTTCGGGTGCAAAATAAAATAATATTCTTAAGAAAATTTGCTAAATAAATATGATTTTCTAAAAAAAAACGTTTAGCTATTACAATCTCAAGAAAATTTATTGATTCAATATACATTAATTTCAGAGCTGACTCTAGGCTTGACACGAATCCCGAGCATACTGGATCTCCATTCTTGATGTTCTCTCTGCGTTGAACTGCACCGTCATTGAACCCTGCGCCATCTGGCAAATTGATCGCCAAAGCAAACGATTTGCCAGGATACAGACGTATCCGTGAGTGATAAAATCACCCAGTAGAATAATCCAACCTAACTACCCCTCTTACTTTACAGTTAGCAAGCAACAGGATAAAATGATACGAAGAAGTAAAACAGTGATTTTTCACATAAGCCAGTTTATTATTATCCATCATCCTATCGTGAAATCTAAGATTTCCTCCGCGGGATCTTTCCTCCCAAACCGCTAGCTATGCCCTGTCGCATGAGCTCACTTTCTTTTGTTGTCGCAGATTGCACCTCAGTTATGTACCTAGCGTGTATCCCTCTCATTACAACAAAAGGAAGCTTATCATGCCCGAATCACAACTAGGGTTCGCCTATCTTATGCACCACATCACAATCATCACTGGGCTTACTTTGCCAGTTTCAATTCACCACTGGACTCTCGCCAGTATCAATTCATCAATCACCACTGGGCTTACTTTGCCAGTTTCAATTCATCACTGGACTCTCGCCAGTTTCAATCTCATCACAAATCACATCACATCTCAAATTCCCGCCTGCAGGCATTCTAAAAATAAAACTTTCCAATTCATCCATTATCTAGCATCGTCTAAATGAATTCTATTCGCATACCACCCCATGTCTCTAGGGTCCAATCTAGCATTCAAATCAGATATCGATGCAATATACAATTAAACCAAATAATAATTAAAACAAATAATCAGCAATGCAATCACACAACCTTTTATGAATGGGCCGTTGCCCTTATTCTCGTATGGCCACAATGTCAATAATGAAGTAGAACTTTTATAAATATTTTAATAAAATATTTTCTAGGCTCTTATTAATTATTTCTAAATAATTAGATTAATTAAAAGCTAATTAAATACATTAATTAGATAAAAATATTAGAATAATTAATCATGACCGAATAAGAGTCCTAAAGGTCCCATATAATCAGTTGGGTGTCAAAAATTGGGTTCGGAGGGTCGAAGAATTAATTTACATGAAAACGTTAATTAAAGTGACCAAAAGTGAAGTAAATAGACAATAAATAATTGATTATAAAAATAAATGTTGAGACTATCATAATTTCATCTTTGGACAGTAAGGAGTCTAAATAAAATTATCCGGGCATTAACAATAAAGTTTATAAGATCGTAAAGTAATTTTGATTGGAATTACTTTCAAAATAATAATAAATAGTGAATTAAATAAAAAAAATATTTAATTTAACAAGTTACTGGGATTGGGATTCAAGAAGTCTAATAAAAATTAGTTGAGTGTTAAAACATTGGTTGGAAGATCGTAATTAATTTTCGTTTGTAAACGTTGAACGATAACTAATAAATAATTTAATAAATAGATAATTAAATTAAAAAAATATGATCTTAACAAGTTATGATCTTTGAGGTATGAAAAGTCTAAGAAAAATAGTTCGGGGGTCGAAAACGGTGTTCGGGATGTCGTAAAACACTTTCGAAACATTTAAAATTACTAGATAAATTGAACTGATATAACTAAAACGTTTTATACTAAGATGATATTATACTGTAAGAAAATAATATCAAGTCAATAGTTTTTAATGATATTAATATCAAAAAGATTTTAAAATAAATATCAAAAGGATCATCTTCTTCGTAAATAATTACAATTAAAGTGTCGGACTCAAAAATAATATTAAAATGGTGAATCCGGCAGAAACGTTATTTTTTTCCACGGTTTTCGATGCATGGGTCCATTTGGGCTATTGCGTTACGCATAAAAACACTTAATATACTTAGAGAAGTGTTTGGGAGAGATTATAATACCTCGAATTGGGTCGAATTGATTTTTAATCGAAATTTGAAACTTTGAGAAGAAGGTTTCGGATTCTTCGATCGGGAAGCCTTGGGGCCGAATTGAATGATGTTTGGCGATGCTTGGAGTTGTAGGAGGTGATTGGAACGTGGGAATTGGGTTTCGGTTGAGCGTAACTAGAAAACCCACTTATCTCTCTCTTTCTTTCTCTCTCTAGAACTCCATTGATTGGAGCTTGGTTTTCTTCTATTTTTCTCCTCTTTTCTGGTCGGAGGAGTGTGGGAAATAACGTGGTATTTTCGTGGGTCAATGGGGTGGGGTATTTATAGGTGAATTTGGATTAGGATGATAAAAATCGAGTTCAATAAGGACTCTAATTCTTGGGTTTTGAGATGGACGAAAATAAGGCGGAGATACGATTAAGGAGGAGTTAGAGACTGAGTAGGAGAGGGAGAGATGATAGGATTTGCATACATGCAATTTAAAAGAATTAAAAGTAGGATAATTAAGATTATATTAATTTTATTTGTATATATCTACTAGATAATTAAGATTAAGATAATTTTATTATTACTAATAATACTCTTTAAATGATATTATAATCGATAAAAAAATTTACGGGTCGTTACAAGTTGAATTAAAATTTTACTAAAGAAATTTTGGGTAAGAAAAATTATTCTAGATTCTGGTTTAATCTAATTACACTTTTAAATAGTTAATCGATTACTATAAACTATTTGATTAAAAATAATTTCTCATAAAAAAAAAATAGGGCAAAAATCCGGGACGTTACATATTCTTTTTCCATTGTTGTGTGGTAGCATATGGCTACCCAAAATATGATTCTAGATATGCCTAGTAGCTTGGTGGGGGTTCTTGACTAGTATTGTGGGTAGGTCAACAGTAAAAGTTTGAAATCTATTAGTCTTCAATATTCATTAGCAGCAACTGTCTATGGTCTATGGAGGGAGAGAAATTGTCGAATTTTCCAAGGGAGAGTGAGGGGCATGATCAGGTGATGAGAAGCATTGTAGCTGATCTTCGGGACTTCCTTAGCTCAAGGAGAAAGATGAAACAGTCTCTGAAAAATCAATCTTTGTGCAGGAATTGGGGCTTATCTAGTAGGATTTTCTTACCTGTTTAGTTTTTTTTGTTCTTGTTTGTTAGTTTTGATGGCTAATTTGGAGTTGTTTATGTTGGTTATTGTAAGGGACTATATACCTAGACTTTGGTTGTTGTTGTTTGAGCTTAATAAGATCTGCACTTATCAAAAAAAAAAAGAAAAAAAACTCGCCACGTGTACCCTATTTACCCGATCATTCTCCCTTTCTTGACCAGAGCTGTTCGTCTCTCTCTCTCTCTCTCCCGTCCACCACAAACAATGCCCACGGACGGGAGGAAACAAATTAGCTCAACTGAATCATGAATTTCACCTTCTCGATCTGTCTTCGTTCCCTCTTACCTTCTCTCTTTGTTATATCACAACAAATGAATCACAAATTTCATCTCATCAAAACCCAGTTAATTGTGAAGCAATAGACCCAGAGCACCGAATAATCTCTCCCACTTGAAAAGTTGCCGGTACGTACACCTACCAGCCTCCAAAACTTTTACTTTTGTGATTTTCGTCCCCATTTATTTAAAGATCTATTGATACTTAAACTTGGGTATTTATTTATTCAACTTTTTTTTGTAAATTCAGAGAGTGGGAAGTTCAAGGGAAGTCTCACTGGAATAAGCATTGGCACTGTGACTGAGACTCAAAAAGTATGGAGGAGCTTTCAAGCATTGGGAGACATTGCTTTTGCCTATTCTTACTCTCTCATCCTAGTTGAAATCCAGGTATATTTCCTAGTTGTTATTTCAATTTTTTCGAAATCTCTACTTTGTTGTGTGAGAAAACAATAAAGAAGCCAAGAAGGCCACACTGATGTTGTTTGTGTTGGATATGTAAAAACAGGACACACTCAAGTCCCCACCCTCAGAGTCCAAAACAATGAAGAAGGCTACCCTAGTAAGTGTCTCAGTGACAACTCTTTTCTACATGCTCTGTGGCTGCTTCGGCTACGCTGCCTTCGGGGACCTCACCCCCGGAAACCTCCTCACTGGCTTCGGCTTCTACAACCTTTTCTGGCTCCTAGACATCACTAACGTGGCCATCGTAGTCCACCTCGTCTGTGCATACCAAGTCTACTGCCAACCCCTCTTCGCCCTTGTCGAAAAAACAGCTGCGGAATGGTTCCCAAACAGTGAATTCATTAAAAAGGAGTACAAAATTCGAACTCCAATTCCCGGGTTCAGCCATTTCCGCCTCAACCTCCTCAGGTTGGTGTGGAGGACCCTTTTCGTGATCCTAACCACTGTGATATCTATGCTCATGCCGTTTTTCAATGGTGTGGTGGGAATCCTTGGAGCTTTCGGGTTTTGGCCATTGACTGTATATTTCCCGGTGAAAATGTACATTGTGCAGAAGAAAATACCAAAGTGGAGCACTATGTGGATGTCTTTACAAATTCTCAGTGTTGCTTGTCTTGTTATTTCCATTGCTGCCGTGACTGGATCCTTTGCCGGACTTGTTGAAGATCTCAAGTCTTATAAGCCTTTCAAATCCAGTTATTGAGAAGCTACGTTTGATTTCCTCGGTAGCAGAGCGGGATCCCTAGAGCAAGAAAGGGGTCACTGTTGTTGTTACTTCACAGTTTTATGTTGGTTTTTAATTTGTTGTACGAAAAGGGAAAAACGGCTGGTCCAATTTATGAATGTATTTGAAATCCAAATATGAATGTCCAATTTCAGTTCCCAAATGTGTGACCCTTGTCTCTCTGTTTCTAGATGCAGTTTGAAAAATCCTTTAGAAGACATTTTGAGTTGTTCTTGATAAAAAATTACTAAATATCAATATTACCTTTCATGTATCCGTTCCCACTCAGATCACATAGAGTTCAAAACATTTAGGAACTGAAAGCCACCCGAAGCGCACATCAAGGGATATATCACTTTGGTTGAACGCTCTTAGTTACATGTTCAAAACATTCATATAACCTTACCAAGTGAATCTCAAACACAGGGAATACCAGTCAAGGGGTGCCATTTATACTATTACTAATTGGCTTTGTATCATGTTGACCCTCGGTTTTGCTGATATGGTCTCCCTCTTTGTCTAGGTATTACCATTTGCACACGCAGGCCTCATCTTTTGATATTATACATCCAACCCTATCTGCTATAGAGCTTGTTTGGACGTTACCTTGCATCTTTGAAAATGCTTCCATTACTTAGTTCCCAGCACTCCATTTTGTTGGTGTTTATATCCATTTTTGGCTTCAAATCTCAGATTAGTGTTGGATGGCCATTTAATTAGATACTAATTAAATTGGGCCGATATTCATTATTTTCTCGGGCTAAAAATTAATGAGCCACAATAATTTTGTAATTTGAAACGAGACCCAATTATGTTAAAGTAAAGCGAGATATGCCGAATGATCTTCCATGGAAATTATTCGTAGCTTTAGAAAAGAAGGGTGGCAACTGGCATGTGTTTGTTCCAAAAGTGGAGTGGCCCATGATGGAGGAGCAGTTGGGTTTTTACTTGGAAGTTACAAGTAATTGTGGACACTTGGCATCCAAAGAGCACGATGCAGGAGCAGTTCGGTTTTTACTTGGAAGTTACAAGTAATTGTGGAGACTTGGCATCCAAAGAGCAAGAGGGAAATTATTTGCCAAGACATTGCTAAGACATATGACACTTGTCAACATACAAGAAACCCACTCTCCATGATCTCAATTTATTTTTCTGATCATCATGATCTCAATTTATTCGGTCAATCTTCCACAATTCGGGTTGCTTCTTTGCTCTTTTCTGCATAACCTTGGAGCTTATAAATAGAAGAATCAAAGACCGAAAAAAGGATTCAAACACCTCAAAACCTAGCACTTAAACCAAAGTCTTCCCAGCGACGCACTTATTTTATTTTTCTTGTACCCAACTCAATTACTTCATCAAGTAGTTTGAGTTTTTACTTTTTCTTGTACCCAACTTTATTGTTCCGACATAATAAAGTTCATCTTTATTTTACGATGGTCTCTACTTTTTCTCACACAATTGAAAATTTCTAAGTCTACATCGTTGTGACAAACCACGAACCTCTTTGTGGCCTCACCCTTTGGGTCACATGCAATTGCGCTACAATTACGAAGTCAGAAAAGGGACATTCAGTCCTTACGTTAGACGTGACAAGTCTTGCATACCCCGCCTCAGTCCTTGAGCCATTTTGTGTCCAAACAGTAGGTCAATTTGGTTATTGGTGAAGGAAACAGGATATGGTGGAAGCAAGAAAATTATATCAAATATCCAGGGTAGCGGGTTTTATATCAATTCAAGCTTTTACTCAAACTCTCACTCAAAAGCAAACACTTTTTACAGAAATCTATTTTCTCAAACTATGACACTTTTTTTTTTTCGTCCTTTTTTTTCCTCTGTAACAAAACGATTGCAAAAGCAACACATTTTACGAAAAGCTCCCAGGCTTATGTATACAACACGTTGCCGACTGCCGGCAAGTGGGTATATAATATACCAACTCATTGAAGTCCATCTCCCGATGGGACTTCAATAAGCCCGACTGAGAGCATGTGAAAATAAAATATACCTTGAGGGCAACGACTTGAATATCCCATCTAATGGGGTCCCCCCCTCACTACAAGAAATCACGGCTTTTTCGCCGGCAAAAGTGAAATAAACGCCGATAAAAGTCTTCCCGGCGTTTATCCCAGGGTTTTCCTTAAACGCCGCGACTGCCGGGGTCGGAAATACTTTCCGGCGTTTTATAAACGCCGGGAATAATCCCTATGTTTTTTCCAGCATTTATGAAACCCCGGAATAAGTTTTCCGGTAAGAATCAATACCGCCTCCGGTGAGGGAATTCCCAACGTTTATTAAATGCCGGGAATAGTCTATTTTGTATAAAAAAAAATACTGGCATCCCAGCGTTTATTAAACGCCAAAAATAGCCCTTTTTTATTTAAAAAAATACTAGCATCCCAGCGTTTATTAAATGCCGGGAATAGTCCCTTTTTTATTAAAAAAAAAAATTACTTATGGCATTTTACCCATTTACTATTATTTTTACCTGTTCATAATTCATTAACATCTGCTCATGTTCAACGTAACAAACATATAAGTAATATATAACAAATATTCACATACAACTCGACAAAATTTATTAAAACTCGATAAATTTGTTTTTCCAGGATAAAAATCCAAGCCAAATAAAGGCAACATGGTAAAGACATTATCAACACTCCAGAGACTCCAACGGGCAAAACCTAAGCAGCTTCCCAACAGCAAAACATTCCAAGCGCAAACATCAAGGAGCAGCTGGAACACATAACATCCAATCGAAAATATCATGAAGCAGAACTAGAAGCTTACAAGAGTTCAGCATTATAGCAGCTTACAAGGAAATCAGAATCATTTTCATCAACAAAGATAGTGCAGCCACATTGTAGCAACAAAGATAGAGCAGCCACAGATCCTTACATATTCAGCATTAACCAGCAACAAGAAGACAAAGCAGAGCAACAGATTTAACCAAATATATCATCATACAAGATGAAATCATCAACAGTATCATTTTCATCAACATTGTTACACATGGTACGTACTTCCTCCCTTGTCTCTCAATCTTTGACCAATCTAAGTGCATAGATCACATGAGCTTACCTGATAGTATTTGAAAAACTTGTCTCTCTTCTTCTTGGAAGTTGGGGTGAGAAGATCTCAGTTCATATCAAATGGTATTGGGTCAAGGTGGACACCTTTCATCAACTCAAAACCTTTTAGCTGTAAATAGAGCAATATAAGTTAGGGACACAAAAATTTCATCTACCTGTTTTGTTTCATTCACAAAACCTTTTAATCTCAACTTTCAATACAAAGTATAATTGATATGTGTACAATCACAGAACAGCATGTTAAGAGAGCGAAAGTAATTCTTTTCTTTTCCAGTCTTAGTAAGGTCTTCATGAATGAATGTTTTGAACTTGGAACTCTCACAAAGGGTACTAAAATTAGCAATCACTCTATTCTTTTCAGCCCAATGTACCAAAAGTTGCACGTTGGGGTTCAAAAACATCTACAAGCCTACAAGGACTTGTAAATGTTCCCATATCCATATCTGTAAAATGTTGACTGAAGAATTCCTTGAAAAAATTAAAACAGTGCGCAAAGTTTAGCAGAGAAAAAGAAAAAGAAAATTCCACATTTACAATACTACCATGACAGATGCTGCTCCTAGCAGATAATGCACTATAATAAAATCAGGGTGTTGAGGCAGTCGAAAGTACTAAAAAAAGACACCTAATCGGGCTGTTTAGCAGTCTTGGGAAAGTATGAGCGCTACATTGCTGAGACAATGGCAAAAATGTATATTATGAAAGATAAAAGTAATAATGGCATATCTTGATTCACAGATAAATAACACTCACTCAAAATGAACCTCAATAAGCTTACCTATCAATTTGTTCTTCCATTGCAGGATCTATCTCGTCATCGATATCCTCCTCTTGAAACTCATTATCAAGAGCAAATTGTCATCCTCAGCATCTTGTACCTTAAACATCACACAATCATGATAATGAATCGTAGCATCATAACAAAATGACGTGTAAAAGACAAAAGCAACTTCACAACTATTATGTGTTCCTCTTCTCTCTCACTAAAAACAAAGCGAAGAAATAGATACAGATTCAAAAGTAATGCGGTGGTTACCTTCCATAACAATGCAAGCTTCCTTGTTTCCTTAACTACATAAATCTCAGTGTAAGTTTACTTGTTTGAAGGATATATCCTAACACTATATAAGAATCACTTTGGCAATTAATTCGGTTGCCAATTTTTGGTTGATTTGGACGATTTTGCCCATCGTTTCGGCAGCCCACAAGCTTAACCAGTTGGGCATAATTGTAACTTCATGCCCTTCCTCTGTAAATAGGTATAATCCATTAAGGTTCAATGGAAGGATTTCATTGAGGAATCTTTCTGAAGCATGAATTTTGCTGTAGTCATACTTCAAAATGTATACAAAGAGATAACTAAAAGTTTAAACTTCCTCCAGTTAAAACACAAAATGGAAAACCCTTCAAATTTGTCATACAAAAGTTTCACCAAAGCTCTCCTCAGTTCAGAGCAGAAAAATGTCAACAGAAGCATGATTTGGGTAACCTTTTTTCCCATTTACATGAAGTTTTTTCTTTTTCTTACGAGGCCACAAAACATCAGAAAGGAAGAGTGTTTAAATTTTCTTACTCTTCATCTCACATGTCACAAATTACTTGAGCAAAAATACGAAGTATTGGTAATCATAAGAGCACAAGACAATAGTTTATTTTCTCAAACAATGAAACGATGTTATGAAACAGTATGCTACCAAAGCTAATACTAATCTATATATCTCATGCATGGGGAAAGCAACAGCTTCAGGTATTTACCTTAGCCTACTAATTCATCTCTAGTGCAATAAAAAGAAGGGACAGTGATTCTTTACTTATGGTCTCTTCCTTTGTGTCTGATGTTCCTGCACCCTTTGCTTTAGCATATTCATCTGGATGCAGTGAAGAAGCATAATAGCTTATGAAACAGTATGCTACCAAAGCTAATACTAATCTATATATCTCATGCATGGGGAAAGCAACAGCTTCAGGTATTTACCTTAGCCTACTAATTCATCTCTAGTGCAATAAAAAGAAGGGACAGTGATTCTTTACTTATGGTCTCTTCCTTTGTGTCTGATGTTCCTGCACCCTTTGCTTTAGCATATTCATCTGGATGCAGTGAAGAAGCATAATAGCTT